>JARYZH020000842.1:0-60714 GCA_030021035.2 Notholithocarpus densiflorus
GTAACTGTGCAAAAGCAATTTGGCATGGTTCAAATCTTGGCTTAAGAACCTCTGATATGGACTGTACCTCAGTTGAACAGTGGCTTAGTCAGTGTATTGTGTCAAGTACAGATTTGGAACAGGACAGAATGTGTTTCCTGCAGACCAGCTTCACCACTCTTTGGTCAATTTGGAACCATAGAAATATGGTTCGGCATCAGGGTCTATCTCCTAATCCCATTGAAGTTATTCTAATCTCTCAATCTCTCACGTGCAGGTATCAAACAGCTTTCAGTCAAATGCAAAACACCAGACCAAGTGAGAAGCAGACCTTGCAAAGAATTCCTCATCAGAACTGACAAATACTTATCAAAGTGGCAGCTAGCAGAAATAGAAGAACTAAGAGATATGGCTTTGCTTTTAAAGCTACTACTATGGCAGGGGTCACTATGTTCAGAGGTGCAGCCAACAGTGGTAGACAATCAGTCTATATGGTGACTTAGGAGGCAATGGTGGAAGCAATTTTCAAAGCCAAGGATCATGGTTTTAGCAGAATGCTTGTTCTGTGCAACTAGAAAAAGCTAGTCCAAATCTGCAACTTGTCCAGCAAACCCTCATGGCAAGATCAAGCTCTCCTTTCTGACCTCTGGCAATTAAAGCAGCAATGCTTGTGTATATTTGTCCATTTTGTTCCTAGACTAGTCATGACAAATGTATTTCACACAGCCTCTGTAGCTGCTAATTGTCCTGGTCATTTTGTAACCTGAACTAGCCTGCTAAGGCTTAAACTTTGTATTCTCCTTAGTTTTATAATGTTATTCAGCTGGTATCTAAAAAAAAGCGAATACCACATAGCAGCCATGTGGTATTGACTATATTATGGAAGCTAATGCTTAGACTACTATTTAAAAAGCATGAATAATTGAACAAAAATGATGATGATAGCCTTAAATATGACAAGCATGCTACCTTATACTATTATTATTGCTTATCAACACTAAGGATTGGCACTAATGTCCCACCCAATTATTCATTATATACACAAGTTGAAATATGTGCTACTTAGTGATTAGCCCCCTACCCATTTTGTTAGCTGAATAATAGTACATGGAGCCTTTTTGATTGAGAAGATATCTCATGAGACGGGTGTTGAGGACCATTTTGGCAAAAAGAAAAAACCCAACAGCAAGAAGCCCAACAATATAAAAGGGGTGAAGAAAGAAGAATTAGCGAAGTAAGAAAAACCATTAGGCCTGAATGGCAGGAATAATGGTATACAGGCCTACAAAATAGTAAAAGGGCTCCAAAGAAAGCAAATGGGCCCAAGGGAGCCCCAAAAAAGGAAGTAGTAAGCCCATGGGAATCATAAGAAGTAGAAAGCAAGCGAAGATGGGCCGGAGGAGCCCAAAGAAAGGAATTAGTAAATGGGATTGGTTCAAAGGCCAATAAACTCAAAAGTAAAGGATATGGTAATTGGGCCGGGAAAGTCCAAAAGACTTAGCAAAAACTCATGGGAATGTAAGAAGTAGAAAAGAATGAGATGGGCCAAGAAGGCCCAAAGGAATGAAACGGGCCGAGGATGCCCAAAGGAATAAAATGGGCCGAGGAAGCCCAATATGATATGAGAACTGACCCAGCAGAAATACTGGGTAATGTAAACTGAGGGAAGGAATAATACATGGCCAGCCCAGAGAAAGCCCAGCGAATTCAAGTTAAACGATATCATGGCAGAAATAATGCAGTGGCGTGGCAAGAATACTAGTCAGCCCACAAACCGGAAGTAACAGGAGACAGGGGCTGAATTAAAGAAGAAAAGGCCCATGCCCAAGCAACACCCAGCCCAAAGAAGAAGCGAGATGCGAAGAATGAAGACCTAATGACTCACCCACGCCACAAAAGATTAAACAAGCAACAGAACACGCCGCAATACCAGATAGACCCACGGGCAATAGCAAATGCGTGAACACCAAACAAGCAAAATTCAGGCACCACCAACTTGTACCCAGCCAATACAGGGGCAGTGAGCCATGGGTCAAAGGTAAGAAAGGGTATGGTCTGGCGGTGGGGAGAAAGGGGAAGCCTATTCTGGGGTTCCCGCTCAAGCTCTTTTGGGGGAAATGTCCTGCTGGGATGACATGCCACCCAAAAGAGGCAAAGATGAGCTGGAATGACTAGGTGCATGTTATAGGAGTTAGTAAGAGAGAATACCCAGCCCTTATCTGGATGGGAATGCCATGGAAAGCAAGAAAATAAAACAAAACTCCATTTGTCTAGGAATGGAACGTGGCGCAGCCAGCACAGGGTAGTGGTGGTGGTTAGGCAGCCAGCAGATTAGTGGATAGTCCAGGAAGGACACCCCCAACAGGCCAAAAGTAATTAGGGGGTAAAACCGTAAATCTTATCATGGCAAGCAATATAAAAAGGCCTTAGCCGTGCACAGTAAATAACAACAAGGAGGAACAGCAACAAACATAGAAAAAACAAAGAAATAGAAAACAAAGGAAAAAGGGAAGATAAACAAAAAGAAAGAAAATAAGAGAGTAAAAAGTGAAGTGAGAAAACAAGAGTGTGAGGAGCGATAGAGCATGCACCAATAGGCTACTCACTTCTCTCCCTCTCAATAGCCCACTCTCTACCAAGTTAAGAATCTAGAAATTAAGCCATTTAGGACATTTTTCCAAAGTAGGTAATTTTTATGGTAGGATTTCTCTGTGAGATTACCCACATTGGATATTGGTTCCCTTCTTGGACTTAAAGCTGCTAAAGAGCCAAGTTTAAAAAACTAGTCCCCTTCCTTCTTTCATCACGATTGTTTAAATACTAACGTTATTTTTTTTCTTGTTACTGATTTATTTCTGCCATACTCATATTAGCATATTTTGCTGTTGCAAAATCATTTAAACATTATCTTTGGTACTTTAGTTAGAATATTTTAACTATCCTGTTGTATTATGTTTCTCCTGCCATAACATTTTTATAATAACATTCCCTGCCGTGGGCACGTGACCAAGATCTCTTTCAGGAGTCCTAGTTTGCGCACAAGCTGGCTTAAGGTAAGTTTCAATTGAACCAGTCCCAACTCTCCTACCCCAGAATCATTGGGCCATAGTACGGCAGGAGCAGTCGAGCCCAAGATATAAAAAAAAGGGCCCACCACATTTAAATTGGCAACTCCACTAGGGAGTTGGGAAAAAGACAGCGAAGGTAGATATAGCCCACGCAAGTTATGCCCTAAAGATAAAAAAAACAACGCGAAATATGAGCGTTGTGCCCTCGCAAGCAAAGTCAAGACCAGCAACACCCCACCAACACCAGCCTAACTAGACGGAAGGTGTTAACGGAATGGGGGCCCCTGCTAATAATGCCAACTTTTTCATCAAGGTGCTGCAATCCATACAACATTCCTGGCAACAAATAATGGAAGAGATTCACCAGATGAAGGAAAACAAGACGAAAGAAAAAGGAAGCCAGCATGATCCAGAGCATGCAGCAAAAAAGGAAGAAACCCCTATAGGGGGTGGTCCGCAGAATGCGGAGCAGCATTTCATTACCATAGCCGAAGTTGCAACGCTTCTAGAGTAAGAAAGGGCGAAAGCACCTAAAGAGAGATTTTATGCACAAAGGCCCCCTTATCCGTTGAGAATACTCAGCAAGCCATATCCTGAGAGATATGAATCGCGAACTTTCGCACAATACAATGGCAGAAAGGGAAGTGCTATCGAACATGTGAGCAAGTTTATTGATACCCTCGGTCCCTACGCTTCAGACGAGGACTTGTGTCTTCGGGAGTTTTCCAAATCCTTATGTGACCGCACGTACACTTGGTACACTAGTTTAAAACCAAGGTCAATCTTGACATGGAACGACATGGTGGACGTGTTTTGCACTAAATACTTTCATGGAGAAGAGATAGTAATGCTTGCAACTTTGCAGGCGACCAAGCAAAGGAGCGGCGAAGACTTGATGGAATACATCAAGAAATTCAAAGACATAGCTCTTGACTGCTATGATCATTGTAAGGAAAAGACATTAGTGGATATGTGTATCGGTAACATGATTATGGAATACAAAGCTGTTTTGGAGAACTTAGAAATCTCCCAATTCGCACAATTGCTGCAAAAAGCTAGGAAGACCTCCCAATCAGTAAGGCCAAGCTGACAGGCTCAAAGATCGGAGGTCCACTCCGCAAGCCATGGCAGTATCTACTGGAAAAAGGAAAAGGAAGGCAGATGGAAGGGAGTACAAGACCCCTCCGCCATTGCCATGTACATCAAAGGAGCTAGATGTGCTCCTAGATAAATGGATTGCAAATGGGGTCTTCAAGCCCAACCAAGTTTCCAAGGAACCTACTAAAGAAGAGTGGAGAGACCCGCGTTTCTGCCATTTGTACAACTATGTGCAACACCCTACCGCAGAATGCTGGGCGCTCCGTAAACTAATGCATCACAGAAGCAAAGAAGTAACTCTCGAGTTATCTTAGCCAGAAGTCCAAAGAAACTCACTCTCGAACCACAAGGGAAAAGGAGTAGCAGCAATCGTTATTTGTGCAGATCCAGAGGAAGACAAAGAGGAAAGGCTAGCCCTGCTTGCGCAGCAATTACCACCTTACAGAAAAGTTCTAGGTTCAAGAACCTGTTTAATCAGTTGGAACTCACAGTAAACGAGCAGAGAATTGCCACAGAGGCTCTAGTGAGCATTGCCTCGGGAGTAGGAGTAGAATGCTTGTCAGCAGAAACCAGAGCTAACAAAGCCTTCTTATAGGACACCAACGAGATCACTTTTAGTGATGAAGACATGGAAGTAGGGTATTCAGATCATAAGAGACCTCTCTATCTGGCGGCTTCCATAAATCAAATCCCCATCAAAAGGGCCTTGGTCGATACAGGCGCCTTAATAAACCTCATTCCACTTGGCACGTTGCAAGCAACAGGAATTTCAGAAGGAAAAATTCAAGAATGGCCAATGGAGGTCACAGGATTTGGCAGAAGATGTGAATATACCGCAGGCCACATCCAATTATGGTTGAAAGTGGGACCAATAGCCTCCTTGGCCTACTTCCATGTAGTAAAGACAGAAGTCTCATACCACATATTATTAGGAAGGTCGTAGTTGCATAAATATTGATTGGTCCCGTCTACCTACCACCAATGCATAAAAGGAAGGCTGAACGGCAAAATGATACAGATAGCGGCAAACCCGTCACCCTTCGAGCAAGCAGAAGCTCATCTAGTAGAAACCATGTTTTACGATGAGTGGGCGCCATCAGGTGAAAGCTTGGTGT
This sequence comes from Notholithocarpus densiflorus, assembly GCA_030021035.2. NCBI lineage: Eukaryota > Viridiplantae > Streptophyta > Magnoliopsida > Fagales > Fagaceae > Notholithocarpus > Notholithocarpus densiflorus. The sequence goes on from JARYZH020000842.1 coordinate 5,261, forward strand.
CCAAACCACAAGGCATCTTCGTCCCTAGATGGGAGGATATTAAAGATGACCCAGAGCCCGGTCTGAGAGGTTTGCTAATGTGGAAAAGGAAGAGGAAGCACCTGCTTCTGAGTCAAGTGACATACCACGATGCGTCAGGGTTCGGACCCCTGATGGAAGAATAGTCTACAAGTTATGACGGTGCGCAGGGCCTACCTGCAATGTGCAAGAGGGTCCCAAACAAGGGCCACAACATAAAAGTTTGGTGTGCTGTGTAGCCCAAGAAAATTCAGAAGAAGAAAGCAATACGGAAAAAGAAGAGGAAGTTACAGCAGAAAAGGGTACAATAGTAACGGCAGAAGAGAAGTTAGAGGAAGTTGATTTGGGCACCGACCCACAGAAGCCAAGACCCATTTCGATAAGTTCGAAACTATTAGAGGAGGAAAAGTCAAAGCTGATACCATTATTGAAATACTTCAGGGATGTTTTTGCATGGGACTAAAGCAAAATGCCAGGGCTGGACCTAGGATTGGTAATGCATACGCTCCAGGTAGATCCCGAGGCTAAGCCAGTGGCTCAACCTGCCAGAGTATTTCATACTGAAATAGAAGAACAAATAGTGAAGGAAGTGCAAAAGTTGTTAGCCGCTGGTTTCATCAAACCCATCCAGCACCCGCAATAGCTGTCCAATATCGTGCCAATAAAGAAGGAAAATGGGCAAATAAGTTGTTGCGTAGATTTCAAAAACCTCAACCGAGTTTGTCCAAAGGACGAATTCTCGCTACCAAACATGGACCTACTAATAGACTCTGCAGCAAGGAACGTCATGTTCTCCTTTATGGATGGATTCAGCAAATATATCCAGATTCGAATGGCACCAAGAGATGTAGAAAAAACCGCTTTCAGATCACCTATAGGTAATTTCTACTACACTGTGATTCCCTTTGGGTTGAAAAATGCAGGTGCAACTTACCAACGCACGATGACCACTATATTCCATGATATGATGCATCGCGAGCTGGAAGACTATGTGGATGACATGGTTGTAAAGTCGAGGAGGCGAGAAGACCATGTTAAAATATTAAGAACGATGTTTAAAAGATACAGGAGTTTTTAAGTTGAGAATGAATCCACTCAAGTGTGCTTTCGAAGTATTTGTCGAGAAATTCTTGGGGTTCTTAGTCCACAGCAGAGGGATAGACGTGGACCCAGCCAAAGCCATAACTATAGCAACCATGAAGCCACCCGCCACAGTAAAGGAATTAAAGAGCTTTCTGGGGAAAGTTTCTTACATACGGAGGTTCATCCTGGGCTTAGTATCAATCACTTCAGCCTTTGCTAAGTTGCTCAAAAAGGGACAAAGCTTCGAGTGGGGAGAGGCACAGTAGACAGCCTTTGGAAGACTATAGTAGATTATGACAAACCTCCCTACGGTGCAAGCCCCAATTCATAAAAAGTCATTGTTGCTCCACCTAGCCTCAAGCCCATATGCCATAGGTGCTTTGATCGCCTAAGAAGATAGAGGCAGTATCGAGCAACTAGTCTATTACGTGAGTCGCGCTCTAAAGGATGCGGAGACCTGCTACCCAAAAGCAGAAAGAGCATGCCTGGCAATAGTATACGCATCACAAAGGTTATGCCATTACTTTCTAGCCTATGAGATATGCTTGATGACGAACTCTCCGCAATCAAAGCTCTTCTACAGCAACCAATTCTCTCTGGGAGGATATCTTAATGGTTGTTACAATTATCATAATACGACTTGAAGGCGGGAACACCCAAGGCAGTAAAAAGTCAAGCCATAGCTGATTTACTAGCACAATTCCCAGGAGAAGAAGAATTCTCGCTAGATGATGAAGTTCTAGGGGAAGTGGCCGCGGCAGAAGTAGTTGAAGAGCAATGGGTGATGAAGTTTGATGGCTCTTCCACGGCCAACTCTAGAGGCGCAGAGGTAGTCGTTTATCAAGAAAGAGAAGAGGCCATGGCGCTCTCGTTCAAGTTGGAGTTCCCTTGCTCAAACAACACCACAGAGTATGAGGCCTATCTCATTGGGTTGGCCACAGCCCTCGAGATGGGGATTAAGAATTTGAAGGTGATAAGTGACTCCAACCTAGTGGTTTGCCAAGCCAAAGGGAGTTTCTCTTTGAAGGAACCAAGTTTGGCTCCATACAGGACGTTGGCCCAAAAAATAGAAGAAAGGTTTTCAACATTTGAGATAGAGCACACTCAGAGAAGTGAGAATCAGTATGCAGATGCGCTGGCTGCATTGGGCTCACAGATAGTCTTTGAAGGAAGTAGTACCAGAGTCGAAGTCAGCAAGCGAAGGGAATCTATTGTTGAAATACTGCAGGAAAGGTTCCAAGAAGAACAAGGGTGTAAGGAGGACTAGAGAATTCCCATTAAGGAATCCTTATTGAAAGAAGGAGATATGGCAGATTTGAAGACATTGAAGGACTACACCCTAATGAAAGGGGAACTATATCGTAGAATGTTAGGAGGAATCCTGTCAAGATGTATGGGGCAAGAAGAGGCCCAAAGAAAATTGAAGGAAGTACATGGTAGAACCTGCGGGTTCTGCAGCGAGATCAGCCTTTACCACAGACTTCAGAGAGCGGGTTTTTATTGGCTAAGCATGGGTAAGGATGCAGACCTAGTCCAAACCCAGTGCGAAGCCTACCATTTGGCTGTAGACAGGGAGAAGAGTTACGCTGTTTTCACCAGTAAAGATTGGAGAAGCCCGTTTATGTAATACTTGACAGAAGGTATCTTGCCACAGAAGCATAGTGAAAAAATATAAACTTAAAAGGCTAGCAGTGCGCTACTTTTTGCACAAAGGAATCCTTTTTAAGAAAGGGTATAATGGAGACCCATTACGATGTTTGGGTCTTGAAGAAGCAAGGGAGATGATAAAGGAGGTACATGCAGGGGAATGCGAAGAACACCAAGGGAAGAAAAAGTTGTACCAGTGTATGCTGCAGATGGGTTATTATTGGCCCACTATGAAGAAAGATATAGCAGAATTTGTGAAGAAATGCCACAGCTACCAAGTGCAGGCTAACCTGATTCATACTCACCCACAAAGTTTACACAGCATGGTCACCCCATGGCCCTTCCACACTTGGGGGCTTGACCTAGTGGGACTAGTTAATTCACCCTCGCATGGGTACATATGGATCCTCATAGCTATGGAGTACTTTACCAATTGGGAAGAAGCCATACCACTCCGTAAGGCCATAGGAGGTGTCATGGCAAATTTTATCAAGGAGAACATAATTGTTAGGTTCGGGGTACCTCATAGGATCATCAATGACAATGGCACTCCATTTGTCAATAGTGAGGTAAGGAAGATGTTGGAGTTCTATCAAATGAAACACCACTGGTCATCGCTCTATTACCCCCAAGGGAATGGGCAAGCAGAAGCAACAAACAAGACTTTCATCAAGATCATTAGCAAGATGAATCAGGAATACACTAGGGGATGGGCAATGCATCTGCCAGATGCCCTTTGGGCCTACCGAAGCTCGCCTAAATCTACCACAGGATTTTCACCTTTCTCCTTAGTCTACGGAACAGAGGTAATGAGCCCAGCTAAAGTGATGACGCCCTCCTTAAGGGTCTTGCATGCACGAAAGAAAGAAAAGGAGAAAGGAATTTTCGCGGCAGAAAGATGCAAAGACTTGGAAGGATTAGATGAGAAAAGAGAGGAGGCCCAAGAGCGTAGCCGTAGATACAGACAAAAGATGACTGAAGCTTATGGCAGGATGACCAAAGAAAGGGTGTTTGCAGAAGGACAGCTTGTGTTGAAAACGGCGGACCATGTCAGGCGAGGTATGGCAGAACCATCTAAATTTTCTCCAAAATGGGAAGGGCCCTTTTTAGTAAGGGAAGCATATGCAAGTGGGTATTATCGTTTGGCCCAGATGAATGGAAAAGATCTAATGGATCCTATTAACGGAAAATGGTTAAAGAGATATTATTCCTAAGAAACATTGTGTAGTTACTCCTTTCTCTTGTTTAGTTTTTTTTTTTTTTTCCTCCAAATGATCACCCTTACAAGGGATGATGTCACAGGAAAGTATTGTAGTATGTTTTCAATTGTAAAAAGTAATGAAGACTATGAAGTATTAGTAAAAAACATATTAATAACCATAGCAAATATAGTAGCAAATGTAGCATAATAGATTACAAGCCCAAAATATATAAGTCATGTCAAACTTATCAAATAAGTGCTAGAGAAAATAAGGAAGTGTACTGGGTAGGATGAAAAGGGGGAAGAAGATAAACATAAGGGAAGGAAATAAACAGGAAACTACACAATGTAATAAGTCTCATCAAAGGCCTGGGATAAGGGTTTGATCTCCAAAGCGACTAGGGCCGGCAACACTAGAAAAGAGGTGCTCACGACGTGCCTTTAGGTCTACCACCTCCTTCTTCAAAATCTCGATGCAAGTATCTATGGCGCCCACAGCAGGCTAAACCTTCTTCATAAAAAAGGATCGAGCAATCTCTTGTAGGTGATCCAACAGGAACCCCACAGCAAACCCAACTCTGATCAACTCCTGAACTGCGGCCCTCCATTGCAGGATCCTCTCAGCAGACACAATGTCGATAAAGTTATGCTCGATGTCGTTCATTATGCTCCCCAATAGCTTGAGGAAGTGCTCCCTCATGGATCGGCCAAAAAGAAACCCTTGCATGAAGTCCCCATGGCTATTGTACACTGCCTCCAAATGAGAGATGCACTCCCCAAGGACCCGAAAGCCATGGAAATCAACATAAGGGGGCCTAGCACCCTAGAAATTCGCAGGATCAAGGTCATTGGTCTCAGGCTTGTCAAACCGGATGAAGAAGGCAGCAGCCTCACTCGTTGGATCAGGAATTGTGGCAGAACTGCTGCCAACCTTAAACCGAGAGGACGGAGCCACCTCAACAGAAGTCGGACCTGGGAAGAAACATGAAATATAGCATGAGGGATGGACAAAGCGAAGGAATGAATTTGTAATGAAGATTAAAGAAGATATGGGAGAAAGAAAAAAATACCAAGACCCGTGGGAATGGGAGCTACAGGTGTGGCAGAAGTGGGGGCTACAAGCATCGTAGTGTCTACTGCAGTCTTAGGCTCCTCGGGAATATCTCTGGCTAAGGAAAATTAATTTGCAGAACAATCAGAGAATTATACCAGGAATTTACAAAAAAAAAAAAAAAAAAAAAAAAAAGGAGAAGATCTGACAAGGGCAGGAGACACATACCCATGGCCTCAGTCTCACGCTCACCACCATCATCCTTGTTAGAATCAGAAACCCTCTTCTTCGTGACAAGCTCGTCCTTAGAATCTTCAAGGACCACCTCGGATCCCTCATCAGAAAACAAATCTGCATCAAGCCCACAAGTGGCAGAACTGGGAATAGATGAAGGAGTGACCACCAAGGAGGAGCCATCCTTTACAACCTGAGAGAGGGCAACGAAGGGATCACTAGCAGAGATGACAAGAGGAGTAGTAGGAGAAGCACTCCCAGTCTAAGATGCACCTGTAGGAGTGACTCCTTTTTGAGGAGTAGGAATCTCAGCAAAAATAGGAACAGACTCACCAACCCTCTTGGTCTGGGCACTTTCCTCAACAGGACCAGGTTTGGGTGAAGGAATCGGGGTCTCGACAGGAGCTCCCTGTGTAGCAGTAGAAGTAGTGGCTATGGCCTCAGACATAATGTCCGCCCCATCAAAGAAACCCTTCATGGGTGTGCCCATGGCAGCAAAGACCTCCTCACTCGTGAGGTGATAAACAGAAAGGGGCTCGGGGTCAGCCTAAAAGCATAAAAGAAGAAAAAAAAGAAAGAAAGAAGGCGGATGTTAAGAAGAGATAAATAAGCATGCAAGAAAAAAAAAATGATGAATGATGATGAAAAATGAGGGAGAACACATGGTAACACGTGGCAATGAAAATGCATGGGAATGGGAGGAATGTACCTCCAACTCGAGCTCGTCAAGTAAAATGGGGTGGGTGGCAGAAGTATCCTCCTTATGCTTAGACTGCCGAGAAATAAAATAAAAAATAAAAAAATAAAAGATAAAAAAAAGGGAGGTGAATAAGTGTGCATGTGGAGTTGGCCGCAAGAAGGCCCCATGAATAAGAAAAAATAAAGAAAAAGCAAGGTTAGAGATAACATACTTTCTTCTCAGTAGTGGCGGATGGAGGTGGTGGAGATGTCTTTCTCTTGCAGCCACAGGTCTTGGTAGAAGGAGGAGCATCTGTGGATGGCCATGGAATGGAAGGCTTGGGCTTGCCTGCAGTAGGCCGTCTGCTGGAACAAGTACGAGCAGAATGAGCAGGAGAACCCTCAAGAACTATGTCACCAATGGGAGGAAGACCACCCTCATAGGGAACAATGTCGGAACAAGTCTCAGAAGAATCATCACCTCTCATGGTAGACTTGGGCTTGGCGGACCGAGACGCCGAGCCCTTCTACACAAGCGCAGGAAGGTTCACCACCTTCACCTTTTTCTCCCAACCCGTAAGGTACTCACCAACATACAAATACCATCCTTTCTTCTTTGCCTGCCACTCAAATATAGCATACCGACTCTGCTTCCTAGCATATGCCACCACAAACTTGGTGGGAAGCAATAACCACAGGTTAGAAGAAATGATGGCATGAAGACCATCAGGAGGAATGAGAGAAAACCCATGGCTGCCCAACAACTCCTTCTCAAATGAAGTCATCACAGCTTGCCAATACCCATGCATCATAGCTGTGCAAAGACCCTCTCTCTGTGAACCCGGAATAGTGACTGCTGTGAAACGCTTGCCCCAAAACTCAAAAGCATTAGGCCGCAGGAATGGTCGGATAGAAGTAGCGGACTCTAGAATGGCAGAGAAATCATCAGGTATGTCTTGATCCAACCCAAACTGCCTCCTCACTCTATTGGCAGAATAGTGCACAAATCGGATGCCCTTATCAGCAAGGTAAGGCAGCCGCCCAACATTAGTGGCTGCTAAGTATGTAATTCCCTCTCATCAAAGGTGATAGGCCAAAAATGTATTGACCCCTTGTGATAAATTAACCAATTAATTAGCCAAATTAATTAATTAATTCAATTAACATGCAATACGCGTGGTAGCACAAACAAATCACCAATTAAGTTAATATGCAGTGGAAAATAAAGTTGACACGATGATTTGTTTACGAATGGGGAAAACCACCGAGACAAAACCCTACCGGGTGAATTTAAGGTCACCACTCCCGAGAATCCACTATTATCAAAACAAGCAGTTTCAAGTAAAGGAATCCCAGTACATTATACCAACCTACAGTTGAACCCTTACCCCAATACCCAATTAGGCTTGTTTAGTAGTGACAATCTCTCCTTTTAATGCATGGCTCCCAGTACGTGACTAACCAATTGATGCACGGATCTAAGTACGTGACTAACCACCAACTTGAGAAGGATGTTGGCTACAAAGTTCTTTAGTTCATCAACACAATGAAGATCACGAAACTCCTTGATTACAAAACCTTATGGCGTACAAATGCAGCAGCTTCTTGAAGAGAAAGATGAACTAAGGCATATGTCTCCGGTCATAATATGCTTGTGAAAAATTTTTGCATTCAGTTGCATCAGCTGTGACGGCCCTTAAAATAATCCTTATATATGTTTAGAGTTGTGAGAAAAGAAAGCCTAAACAAATATACACGGATTGGAGTGAAATCAGAACTAAAAATCTGATTTTCATAAATCTCGATAGATAGCTTTTCTGTCGAGCACCTGTCAAGCATCGAGCTTACACAGCCTTTTAAACCTCGATAGATTCTATCTGTCGAGATAGCTGTTGAGCTTTAAAATCCAGCACTTCTTCACTTGATTCTTGGACAGATTTGCATGGTTTTAACACTTGGACTTGAACCTTGTTCCTTGAAGTATTAAACACATCTTAGATCTACCCAATTACAAGTGCATTTTACCAAAGAATTAGCCAATTCTACATTGACATATGTTCCTAACATGATTCACATGTGTCCTAACAAAAGGCAATCAACGGGGTAATGGTCCCAACAGTGTCAGTAAAAGGGCCTATAACCAAATCAGCACATGTAAAGCCAGTACCCAAATTCCTGTATGCTCTCCAACAAAAGCCAACTCCCTTATCAAAAAACTCTACAACAGGATGCCCAAACGGCTTCAACCCAACCCAACGGTAAGCCGACGGAAAGTCAGATACAAAGCGATCACAAAAATCAATAATAACCTTCAGACACGAACGATACTTCTCTTTGGCAAAACGGATGGACTTGCACTTAGCCAAGTGTTTAGCACAATGCTCCCATAGCAAATGCTGCAAAATGACACTGTGGACAGAGGTAGTAACTATGTGGCAGGAGCCTACATGCTTCTCATCACTGTGCAAAATATCTAACTGCACATACAGATGACCCGAAAATATAGGGGCCAATGGCAAATTCACCCCAGTAGAAATCTTTATGGCTAATCAAAAATAAAGAGGTTTTATAGCATAATGAGGATGAGAGCCAAAGATGAACTTATAGAGCTAGAATGCAACAAAGGCCACACGACGGACTACATCTGAAGCCTTAGAAGCCCCAGCCCAATGCAACAACTTTGTGTTGCCACTCATCCCTTTCTTCAACTCGGCCTCCACGGTCTCCTCCTCGGGAGAAAGTTCCATATCACTCGGGTCCACATTGCCAAGGATGGGCAACAAAATTTGATTTGCCACATCCGCCAAGGTCACGGTGATCTCGCCGCAAGAAAAGAAGAAGGTATGGGTAGCGGCGCACCATTGGCGGACCAAATGATGAAGATTGAACAAGTCCCTATAGTTGGACAAGCAACACGATGAAACAATAGCCTTCAACACACCGGCCTACTGCAACGCCCCCATGAAACCCATATCAGACAACTCTTCATCTACCCACTCCTTCCAACCAAAAGAGGTACCCAACCCAAATTCGAAGAGAATGGGCACAGGGAGCGAAGTTCCTTAGCATATATCAAGATTAGGGAAGGGGCTCAAGACACCTCCGTGTCACGGCGGCAAATGGAAAGCCACACGCGACCTGGTGGCGAAGGCAAGTAATCACCAAACACCACCAAGAAATGCATATGGGTGTCATACCACGGATCAATGAGAGGAGCGCACTCGCTGTCTGGGTCACGACTCCTTTCCTCCTCCTCGGAGCATTCCGATTCGGAGAGGGGAGTATCTTTGCCTACGGTTTTAGTGGCAGGATCGTTAGTGGCAATCTTGTTCCACTTACGGCGGGAAGAACCCTCGCCTTTCACCAGTGTCATGATAGGATATTTGATCGAAATAGATTGGTGAAGATGTTTTAAGGAAGAAGACACGGTGAAGGGAAAGGGAATGAAAAGACGTTCTAAGTAAATGATGGAAGGGAACAAGTTTAAGTATAAATGACAATAAAGATGACGTGAAATGATGCAACAGGTCAGCCATCAAAAGAAGCATCGTATTAATGAAGCAGAAGTTGTGTTTCTAAATAACTACTAAACTAGGAAATTCGAAGAGACAACACTGTTCACGGCATGGAAGAAAATAAGGTGGGACCCAATGTTCGAAAAGGCCCACGAAAAAAAAAAATAAAAAAACAAAAAAACAAAAAGAGAGAAAGAAACAAAAGAGACGTTTTATTCGCATATGAACCGCAGGAGCAATTCATATGCTTAAGGGGCTGAATGTTGAGGCCCATTTTGGCAAAAAGAAGAAGCCCAACAATATAAAAGGGGTGAAGAAAGAAGAATTAGCAAAGTAAGAAAAACCATTAGGTCCGAATGGTAGGAATAATGGTACACAGGCCCACAAAATAGTAAAAGGGCCCCAAAGAAAGTAAATAGGCCCAAGGGAGCCCCAAAGAAGGAAGTAGTAAGCCCATAGTAATCATAAGAAGTAGAAAGTAAGCAAAGATGGGCCGGAGGAGTTCAAAGAAAGGAATTAGTAATTGGGATTGGTTCAAAGGCCAATAAACCCAAAAGTAAAGGATATGGTAATTGGGTCAGGAAAGCCCGAAAGATTTAGCAAAAACCCATGGGAATATAAAAAGTAGGAAAGAATGAGATGGGCCAAGGAGGTCCAAAGGAATGAAATGAGCCGAGGATGCCAAAAGGAATAAAATGGGCCGAGGAAGCCCAAGATGATATGAGAACTAACTCAGCAAAAATACTGGGTAACGTAAATTGAGAGAAGAAATAATACATGGCAGGCCCAGAGGAAGCCTAACGAATTCAAGTTAAATGATATCATGGCAGAAATAATGCAGTGGCATGGCAAGAATACCAGTCAGCCCACAAACCGGAAGTAAAAGGAGACAGGGGCTGAATTAAAGAAAAAAGGCCCATACCCAAGCAATACCCAGCCCAAAGAAGCAAAATGCGAAAAATGAAGACCCAATGACTCACCCACGCCACAAAAGGTTAAACAAGCAGCAGAACACGCTGCAATACCAGACAGACCCATAGGCAATAACAAACGCATGAACACCAGACAAGCAATTGACTCATATGGGAGTGGAGCACGCACAAGACTCAGGCACCACCAACTTGTACCCAGCCAATACAGGTGCGATGGGCCATGGGTCAGAGGTAAAAGAGGGTATGGTCTAGCGGTAAGGAGAAGGGGGAAGCCTATTCTGGGGTTCCTGCTCAAGTTCTTTTGGGGAAAATGTCCTGCTGGGATGACATGCCACCCAAAAGAGGCAAAAATGAGCTGAAATCACTAGGTGCATGCTATAAAAGTTAGTAAGAGAGAATACCCAGCCCTTATCCGGATAAGAATGCCACAGAAAGCAAGAAGATAAAACAAAACTCCCTTTGTCTGGGAATGGAACGTGGCGCAGCTAGCACAGGGTAGTAGTGGTGGCTAGGTAGCCAGCAGACCAGTGGGTAGTCCGGGAAGGACACCCACAACAGGCCAAAAATAGTTAAGGGTTAAAACCGTAAATCTTATCATGGCAGGCAGTATAAAAAGGTTTTAACCAAGCACAGTAAACAACAACAAGGAGGAACAACAAGAAACATAGAAAAAATAGAGAAATAGAAAACAAAGGAAAAAGGGAAGATAAACAAAAAGAAAGAAAATAAGAGAGTAGAAAGTGAAGTGAGAAAACAAGAGTGTGATGAGCGATAGAGCATGCACCAATAGGCTACTCAATTCTCTCATTCTCAATAGCCCACTCTCTACCAAGTTAAGATTCTGGAGATTAAGCCATTTAGGTCATTTTTTCAAAATAGGTAATTTCTATGGCAGGATTTCCCTGTGAGATTACCCACATTGGAGATTGGTTCCCTTCTTGGACTTAAAGCTACTAAAGAGTCAAGTTTAGCAGACTAGTCCCCTTCCTTCTTTCATCACCTTGTTTAAATACTAACGTTATTTTTTTTTTCTTGTTACTGATTTATTTCTGCCATACTCATATTATCATATTTTCCTGTTGCAAAATCATTTAAACATTATCTTTGGTACTTTAGTTAGAATATTTTAACTATCCTGCTGTATTATGTTTCTCTTGCCATAACGTTTTTATGACAGCATTCCCTGCCGTGGGCACGTGACCAAGATCTCTGTCAGGGGTTCAAGCTTGTGCACAAGCTGGCTTAAGGTAAGTTTCAATTAAGCCAGTCCCGACTCTCCAACCCCAGAATCATTGGGCCATAGTACGGCAGGAGTAGTCCAGTCCAAGATATAAAAAAAAGGCCCACCACAACGGGTTTTTACGAACCATCTCTCTCACAACATATGAAACTTACGTATAAAACTCACTGAGAGAAATGTCTTAATTACAAAACCGTCTCATAAAATAACTGTTCTTGTTGATCAACTTTTGTCCTTTATGAATCATGTATGATGCACATGGAGCACCAACTAAGAAAGCTAGAGGAGTTGGGAATTATTATTGGCTCACAAATATGACAAATTAGCCCATTAATCATGGGATAGTCAATGTTTTGTCTTGCTAGGCAGGGCTAAAACTTTATGGTCAAGACATACCAAAGAATGACTGCTTTCGGTATCATGTGTTTGTTTTTTTAGACCCCTTAAAACAAATTCTTTAACCGAATATATTAGCCAAGTGATTACTTAGGTTAATTATGAGATCTAGGTTAAACAAGTAGAGATCATATCATGCACAGCAGCAGTAAAAAAAAGAACACAACAATATGATCACCTAGGAAAACCAATAAAACGAATCGTCTTAAGGTAAAAACCTAGGGAGAATTTGACCTAACTATCCTCAAGGTAAAAAAACAAATCCACTATAAGAGAATTGAAGTTTTTACAACAAGATTTAACCCTAAATCTATTGCTACCTCCAGTAGTAACTTACTAACACGACCACGTGCAAGATCCGAATCCATGGACTCCTTCTCTCTTGGATTTGCTGAACACAAACTCCCATGTTTGTGACTTTGAGAACTCACTCAAAGATTTTAGATCACGGCTTATTGATCTTGTAATAACTAGATTCCTCCAGCACTTGATTGTAGATCTTGTTCTGGTAAACACTTGTAGAGTTAGAAGGTACAAAACCTCTCAGATCTCACAGGAGTAACTCATAAGTCTTCCAACCGTCTTCAAAACGTAGCTAGGGTTTTCCTTTTATACTTAGGAATGTTGGACTGAAACCCTAAACGTTTTCGCAGGTTGGGCTTGTTTTAAAATTCTGCAGAAACTCTTTTTCTACGATATTCGATCGGTCGAGCTTCATTCTTCGATTGGTCGAGCTTCATAGAATTTCAATTCTTTTTTTTTGCAACTTGTATATTCTTGAGTCTTGACTTGAACCACTTTGAGCAATGTCTAACACCTATCCTAGACATGTTTTTATTCTCGATTTGCCAACATATACAAATTGAGTCTCTAAACATATAATCCTAAATCTTTAGAACTTAACAATCTCTCCATTTGGCAATCTGTGACAAAACACACATATATATGAATTGCTCAACTCAAGAATTAGCCCAACTTACAAATTGTTGCCCAAATACAATTCCATCATAATCCACTAACTATTAGTTGCTAGAATACACAGCAAATGAGAAATAATTAATCTATAAATCCCTAAAATAATCAAAACAAACCATAAACACATGTGTGGAAATTAGAGTATAAATCCAAAATTTAAAAACTGAACTTGAATTCACAAAACATAAAAGATAGACAAAATATCAAATGAATAATCATCAAATAAACCATCATAGTCAATCATAAACCATCAATGTTTGTGAAACAAGAACAATAGAAGAGAATATACATCAAAAATGAGAAAATATACTTCAAAAACTCTCATCATCAACTAAACTACTCCCCCTAAATACAAAAACTCTCTAACTCTCCCCCTAAGTACAAGAGCAACACATCTAAACCTACTTCCCCTTTTTGTTACGCATTGCCAAAGGCAACCATCAAGGATCAGAGGGTGGAGGAGGTAGAAATGCACTCCTATATTTAGCAAAGTCAGCTCTCAAGGCAGCAATCTCATAAAGTAGCTTGTCAATGAGCTGTCCATGAGTTGCCTGAGTGTCTTGCTTTTGTAGAGCTTGGAATTTAGCATCCATAGTTTCACACCACTTAGGGTATTGAGAGGCAATTTTGTAAGTTGGAGGTTTTGTGTAAGAATAGTCAATAACAACCTTGTAGCACAGTTTTGGTTTGGTAATACCACTTTTAGATCTAGTCTGCATAGGATGCTGATTGTGGATTGTGGTGGTGGAAGAGGAAATAGGAATGAGATCACTGATAGAAGTAGATGCAGGCACTGTAGAATTGGGGACTGTAGAAACAAGCACTGCAAAATTGGGGACTGCAGAATCTGTTACTGCAGAATTTGATGCAGTAGGAGTGGAAGTGTTATATGGAGGAGAGTTGGGGAGAGGAACAGTGGGAAGCTCAATGATGGTAGGAGATAAAGGAGATTAGACAACCACAAGGGATCAGAAGTTGATGATGATGATGAAAAGGAAGACACAGAATTGGTGGAAAGAGTGGTGGAAAAGGGAAATTTGGACTCATTAAAGACAACGTATCTAGAAGTGTATAGCTGCTTAGTAACAAGGTCAAGATAGAGATAACCTTTAGAACCTAGAAAGAGGCATTCTTTAGATCTAGGTCCTAATTTATGGGAAGTATAGGACCTGAGATAGGGATAACATGCACAACCAACGACCTTGAGTTGAGATAGATCAGATTAGGAGTTATACAATTTATGCCAAGGGGACTGAAAATTTAGGACAAAAGTGGGAAGTAAATTGATTAAGGAGTTAAACGTCAATGTAAAATACCAATTTCAATATATGCAGCTGTCTGAATTTCATTAAAAAAAAATCAAGTTACATACGTAACATATGTCTTTTCTTTGAACCCCGTTTTTAAGTATTTTGTGTTTTCTTTTATGAAAAATTGTAAATATATGATATGTACCAATTGAGACAAAGTGTATTCATACATCTTAGTCGCTTTTCCTTAGGAAATAATTGCAGCCGGTTTATTGACTCCAAGTCAAATAAACTACGCAGAAAGGGAGTGAAGGCTTATATATATAAATATATATATATATATATATATATATGTATTGTTATCGTTCTATTGCATTGATTCATTGAAAACTTTATTTTATTTCAATTGAGTTTTGTGACAATAGATTTGTTATCCCTAACTTTTAAATATTTAACTTTACCCTTTAACATAGAATGTTTCTAATTACTTTCAAAGATATTTGTTTAGTCTACCAGATAGGTATGGGGATCCTCTTTTAATTATGATTTATCAAAAAAAAAAATAACAACCCAAAGCCTCTATTCTATTAGTCTTTATCCACCACCTCGTGAAAAACAAAAAGAATTTACACTTTTTTTTAAAGGTTTAATCCGAATATGAATTTTTCTCTATTATTATCAAAATGCAATTTTTACTGTAAAGCCTTATTCAAATAATGTAATGATAGTGAAATAGGAAATCTTTCAATCAATTAAATATTTTTAATAATGTCTTATGAGTCCTTGGTACTCAAAGAAGTGTGAAATTGGTGAATCTATTTTAGCAAGTCACCTCAAGATGCAGATTAAAAAAAAAAAATTATTTGTGTTATTTATGATAGGCCAAAAACGTATTAACCCCTTGTGATAAATTAATTGATTAATTAGCCAAGTTTATTACTTAATCAAATTAACATGCAAGATGCGTGGTAGCACAAACAAATCACCAATTAAACTAAGTATGCAGGGGAAAATAAATTGGCACGGTGATTTGTTTACGAATGGGGAAAACCTATACGGCAAAAACTCCATCGAGTGATTTTAAGGTTACCACTCCCGAAAATCCACTATTATCACAACAAGTGGTTACAAGTAAAGGAATCTCAGTACTTTATACCAACCTACAGTTGAACCCTTACCCCAATACCCAATTAGACTTGTTTTGTAGTGACAATCTCTCATTTTCAATGCACAGCTCCCAGTACGTGACTAACCAATTACGCGGATCCCAGTACGCAACTTGATCACCAACTTGAGAAAGATGTTGGCTGTAAAATTCTTCAGTTCATCCAAACGATGAAAATCACGAAATTGCTTGGTTACAAAACCCTAAGGTGTACAAACACAACAGCTTCTTCAAGAGAAAGAAGAACTAGGACAAATTCTGTCTCCGGTCACAATTTGCATGAACAAGACTTTGCTCTACACTTGTGCAATTGTGCAACCCTTTAACGGCCCTTAAAATAATCTTTATATATGTTTAGGGTTGTGAGAAAAGAAATCCCAAACATACATTCACCGATTGGATGAAAATCAGCTTGAAAAACTGAACTTCATAAACCTCGACAGATACCCTATCTGTTGAGAAGCTATCGAGCCTCGGGCTAAAACATTTCTCTTTAAACCTCGATAGATGCTAGCTGTCGAGTTTTAATGAACAGCACTTCTTCACTTGATTCTTGGACACATTTGCATGGTTTTACCACTTGAACTTGAAACCTTGTTTCTTGAAGCATTAAACTCATCCTAGATCTACCCAATTACAAGTAAAGTACGTTTTGTCAAAGGATTAGCCAATTACATAAAATAGTGACATATGTTCCTATCATTGAATCACATATGTCCTAACAATTTATTAGTTCAATTTTTTTATATTCTAATATTTATATTTAGATTACAATTCTAAAGAAAAAATAAAATAATATATTAAAAAAAATATTTATTATATTTCTATTTATTATTTATTATATATATTATATAGGGTTAAATTTAATTCGTGCTGATACTTCTTGAGAAATTACCCATTCATAAAAGTATGGATTACTATGTACCGAACGAACCAATGATTATTCATGAGTCCATAATGGATTCAATTACAAACTGTTTACAGCAACCTACTAGGAAATGTTATGGTAAAACTTCGTTTATAACGATGTGGTAAAAAGCAACGTGCGACTTGAGGGATATGGTTGTCTGTGGATTCTTACATCCATCATTTTCTTTTTATATTAATTAGATAAGAATGAGGGTGCTCTTGGCTCGACATCGTTTGTTCTGTTTCACTAGAACCCTCCTTTTTGAGGCCGGGGGTTGGGATGTAAATAGTACATGATCTTAATGGAGCTCGAGTAAAAAAAAGTATTGATTCATTTTTCAAGGGAACGGATCTAGGGTTAGTGTTAATTAATAAGTTGAAACAGCTTCGTAAGTATATTTTCCATATAAAAATCGAAATGATCCAATTTTCAAATTTATAAGTAAAACCTCTTGGAATTGGTAAAACTCTTTCGATTAAAAGTGTATCGCGCAGGAATCAAATCGACCATTTGTATGATTTTTTGATAAAAGAAATCAAAAAAAGGGTATGTTGCTGACGTTTTTTGAAACGATTAAAAATCACCAAAGTAATGTCTAAACCCAATGATTCAAAGAAACGATAAAGAATCCTGGAACAAGGAAATACCACTTTCAGTTGTCTCAATAAATAGATTCTAATTAAGAATCAAAATAGATTCTAAAGACAAAAAAAGGTGCGTGGTTAGAGATCGCTCAATAAACGAAATACCCAAAGTAAAGGGTTTCCTTGGGTTATTAGCGAGTTATCCAACTTGAGTTATGAGGATGCAAATACAAATGATTTTATTTTCTTTTTCAAATAAGAATAAGGAATAATAAAAAGTACTTAACTCGTATTTAATTGATTTGATTATTTTATGGATCCATTTGACATTACTAATTAAAAATTTCAAATTCGATCCATAGACATGATTTCAAATTTTCTTGAGCCATATGAGGAGAAAACCTCTTATACGTTTCTAGAGGGGTATTATTCATCTACATCTATCCCAATGGGTGGTTTATCGAATCGTTGCAATTGATGCTCGATGCCGAAGAGAAGGAAGAGCTCTTTGGAAAGTGTGCTTTTATGATCCGATAAAGAATCAAACATATTTAAATGTTCCTGCTATTCTATATTTCCTTGAAAGGGGTACAAGAATAATCAGAATTAGTACACTTATTTGATACAGATTTGAACTTTGTAAAAAGAACATGAAGAACTTGATCATGTGGGTGACCTAGTCTCATGTGCCAAAGAGTTTTATTGAAAACAGAAGACAAAGCAACATTGTTGCAGAGTTTGGAAGTAAGGGAAAGCTTTGAAGCTTTGTAAGGATAGATGGGATAGACACCACCCTTACTCTTGCCCTGGTAGAGAACATTCCCCGTGGCCAAAGCCTAAATAGAAAGGATTTTTTCATCAAAATAACACCCGCAATAATTGTCATGTCAAATTTTATGCACAAATGCAAGATTTGAAGCAATGGAAGGAACCCTAAGGACCTTTTTTAAGATGAAGAGCTGAATAAGATGAAGGAATAGTGGTATTACCAACATGAGTGATAGGCAGATTTTGACCATTGCCAACTGTGAGATGTCCTTGACCATTGCAGGGCTTAGGAAGGCTTAGATGATTAAGACTTGAGGTCACATGATCTGTGGCTGCACTGTCAGCAAGCCAGGGTTGTTCTTGAGCAAGACATGCATTCAAGGCAGTAGCCATAGCAACAAGTTTTGTAGGTGGATGCTTTCCATGATAAGCATAGTCCATCCTATGATAGCAATCAATTGCCAAATGTCCAAGTTTACCATAGATTTGGCAAGTAGGCCTCTCTGATTTAGTACCAAAAAACTGATTTTGTGAGAATTGATTGAATTGATTCTGTGGAGTGTTAGAGTTTCTTCCTCCTCGACCTCCTCTATTGTTGTAGTTGCCTCTGCCCCTTCCTCTATTGTTGTAAGACTAATTGTAGGACTGATTATAGCCATTATTGTTGTTTGGCCTTGAGTTGGAAGCAGCTACCATAGCAAAGACTAGTTCTTTAACTTCCAAACCTTCATTTAAGGACTCTTCTTCTGCATTGAGCATTGTAGCAAGCTCATCAAAGCTAAGTTAAGTGCTTCTAGTCCTTATAGTAGATCTAAAAGCATTATAGTTCTTAGGTAGCCCCTTGATTGCTATATGAAGCAATTCTTCATCATCAACAATTGCACCAACAGCTAAAAGCTTGTCCTTAACCACTTTGATTTTCTGCAGATAAATGTCCACAGAATCAGTGCCTTTCTTAATGTTATGCAACTCTCCTTTGAGATTCATTACATGAGACCTAGAAATAGATGAAAACCTATTCTCTAGAACCTTCCACACCTCCATTGCAGTGGTACACTCAACTGTTAAAGCCAAAATAGAGGGAGAAAGTGTGGAACTCATAAAGGTGAGCAAAGCCTTTTCTTTTGACCTCCAATTCACATAATCTGGATTCAGAATTGCTGTGAACAAACTAGAAAGATCCTTAAGATACTTCTTTGGAATCAATTGAGGTTCCTCCAAGAGTTCAAACATCGAGTAAGTTTCTAAGACCATAGTGATTTGGTGCTTCCAAATTATGTAGTTTGTGTTGTCTAGCTTAATAGTCATCATGTTAGCCATATTAGATAACAACAGCAGAGGTTGATTCATTACACTTACAGTGGAACTTGAAGGAGCTGTAGACGAAGAAGCCATAGCTTGATGCTGCCGTGGTTGAGCTATTTGCAAAGATCGAAGGCTCTGATACCATGAAGAAATTCTAACAGAGAAAATCTAACAATGTTTAGCAAGATTGAAGAGCAACAAACAATTACAAGAGAGAGAAATATCAAAGAGAAATTGTATTTGATCTTGCTTAATTTATTCTGTGATGTTAGATATAGTATTTATACAAGTAAACCTCCCTAACTGAATAAAACAGAACTCCTGGAAATACGAAATAGATCCGTGAAAGATGGAGATGGTTGATCAAATCTGCCTAACTGAAAAGCCTGCCATTACCAACTGATTCTTGAATCTTTTTTTTTTCTTTTCTTTTTTTTAAATAAAAAATGGGGGGATTTATAGTTATATTACACCCCCAGGCAGGGTGCCAGGCAGCCATCGGACTTACGCTTGTGTGAGAGGACTAACCCTCACTAAGGATGCCCACCAACGGACTCCTGCAGGCAGCGAAAATCGAACCTAGGTGTGGTGCACGAAGCGAACGATCCTTACCCACTCAACCAAGCCCCCGTTGGCACTGATTCTTGAATCTTCAATATCACACCGTTTGAGCAAAACCAATATAGAAGCCATTTGCTTTAATAAAACGGTGTGTTTTAGTCTATAGGTTTAATGAAACGATGCGTTTGATTGGCTTTGGTCTTCAAGCTTAATGAAACGGAACGTTTTGCTTTATCATCTTCAACATGGTGCACATATACTTCTAAATTTCTAATTTTTATTAGAACTTTTGATTCATGGTAGGTAGGTTGCTCATTTAAAAAGTCTTACTTATGTAATGATACAAAAACTCAGGGGGAATGTGCAAAATAGGCAAGTAAAAGGGATATATATGGTTAGTTAGGCAACGTTTGAAACAATAATGGAAAGTAGCATCTCGAGTTTTAGAAACTCGAGATCCATATTACTGAAAATACCACATAAATCTCGAGTCTTTAAGACTCGAGTTCCATGCAAAAAAAATTTCCTCTATAGTGGCGTTTTTGAGCCTTACAGTGACGTTTTAAAGCCCTATAGCGGCGTTTTTTTGCAAAAAAAAATTTATAAGTGATCACCCCATACCAGGTTTAAGGAGCCCTATAGTGGCGTTTTTAAGCCCTATAGTGGCGTTTTTAAGCCCTATAGTGATGTTTTAAAGCCCTATAGCGGCGTTTTTCTACAATTTATGGAACTCGAGTCTTTAAAACTCGATTTTCATGTGGATTTTTTTCCAAATCAACCCATTCTCTTACAAATCGAGACTTAAAAACTCGATTTTTATCTTGAAACTCGAGTTTTAGACACTCGAGATGCTAGTTTTCAATATTGTTTTGATCCGTGACAATTAACTAAATTTTTTTATATTTGTTGTTATTTGGAAAGGGAGTTCCAAAAACTCACTACTCAAAAGGATTGTTATTTCCGAAAAGTTGTTTTTGATTGAAGAACTTTAATTTTGAATGCCTGCGTTTTTGGAGCTTTGATCTAACTCTTAAGTAACAATTTTTCTGAAGCCTTTTGTTGTTCTAATTTGCTCTTGGTAGTTTGTCGCTAGCTTCACAGATCTAACTTTTTTGGAAATATGAAATTCCTTTTCCCCTGAATAACTATTTTTCTATTCTATTATTCTTCATTACTACTGCTGAGGAAAATAGTGGTGGACTTCATGAACATTTCGTAATTATAAATACAATTGTTTTGACAAGAGATTCCAAAAGTTCTTCCATTAAGTAATGCTGAAGAGTTTGTTAGCATTGAAATTATGTATATTGAAAGCCTTTCTTGGAAGGACTCTTTTTCTTGAAATTACTAAGCACACAATATCCGTACTTCTTGTTGCTCATGATGTTCTTTTATCATTGAGTTTTGATGAAATTCTATTCTTTTATTAGTAAAAAAAAAAACGCATCAGGTATTAAGATTCTTTATTGTTGACTAAAATCCCCAAAATTACAAATAACTTATAGATAGAACTTTTCAGTACTGCTCAGGAGTTTTTGGATTTTGTACTGGCTGAATATTGTCTGGTTCTAGGTGACCTTTTTGGAACAGGACTGAGATGGTATATAAATGAGAGGAAGATAAGGTTGCATAATTGTAATTCTATGGGATTTATCCCTCAGAAATCAGGACTTGAAATACATGAACAACTTGCAATTTACATTCTTGCATATATGCTTCAATCCAGGGAACCCGGTTAAGGGATTCTGTGGCTTGGTGGAATCTTAATGAAAGCAAGAGGCACAAATACAAATTTTCCCCTTTTTTAAGAATATATAGATTTACAAAATTTTTGGACTTTCATTTATGTGAATATTCTTTTGCCTCTCTTAGGCCTTACATTACTTTTTTACTTGCCCCAGGAATTTCGCTTAAGACTCAAGAACCGTATGTCATAGTGTTTCTCACTCGGTACCTAGACTTGTTCACAATGTATAACTCTCTCTATCAAATTGCGATGAAGCTAGTCTTTGTTGGAACTTCTATTGGTATTGTTTGGTATATGAGGTACCACAAAGTAGTGAAGCAAACATACAGCAAGGATGAAGACACCTTTAGACAGTACTTTGTTATACTCCCATGCTTTGTGCTGGCTCTTTTCGTCCACCTTGATTTTACTGTAGTTGAGGTAAGGAAAATTTTGTCTTTATTTTTTTGGTTTGTTTTTTCTTAGATTATTTTTTTTTTTATGAAGAAACTTACCTAAAGAGGATCATATATCAACTATTATTTGATAACATATATTTTTTTTTTTAAAAAGATGTACCCAGTGCACAAAACTCCCACTTTTGGGTAGAGTCTGAGAGAGATCATAGTAGGCAGTCTTACCTCCAATTTCTTGGAGAGTCTGATTCCTGGACTCGAACTTGAAACTTGTTGCTTTGATAGCATATGCTACAAATAATTGTCAAGACTTGTTGACCTTTGAACTAAGGTCAAACATGGTGCTTTAACCCACAACTTGGGTCTGACCTTTCTTTGTTATTTAAAATATGACTTTTTAGTGGTATAGTTCTTCTTTCAACAACTAGCAACTAAATATTTGCTTTTCAATTATAGAGGCCACATTTGAATATCAGAGGATTAGTATGTTTAAAATGTGTTGAAAAAACTGCCTTACCAGACCACATTCACAGAAATGATTTAAGACTGGGAAAGACATCGATCAGGAAAATAGTATTATATGGTTAGCCAAAGTGTTTCTCCAGATATAGGAATCATCAAATTAGTTTCGTTCTAGCACTCCTACATGGTTTAAAAGAAAAAGGAAGACATATACATGGTTAAAATTTCTAGACAGGATGCAACAAATAACAATTGTGGTTTCAAGGCCCTGCCATGAATATTTGATGAGAGCACAAGAGCAATTATGTAGATTGAGTAGTCAATATTTTTTAAAAAGTTAGACTGACCCACAGATCTTATAATGTTTTTTCTTGAATATTCGGAAAATGAGATGACTGCAAATATTGTTTGGAATTTCCTTATGACATGTCATTTGGGTTCAGTCTCTTTTGTATTTGTTGGCTCATAGCCTGCTTACCTTTATGAGGATGAGTTATTAATTTCTGCTTTATAATAGAATAAAGCGAACACACAAATTTTCTTTTTTGACAAACAATGGTGAAAAAGGATGTTGGTCTGTAAGTTTTTTATTGAAGATATATCAGGCAGGATTGAGAAAGTTCCTGTGGAATAACAGACTTTAGTCCTCTTAATGGGGGAAAAAGTTTTATCTGATTCTTCCTCTTTGTTTAGAAGTCCTACTTCACATGATTGGAGCACCTTCAGTGTTAAATGTGCTAAGGATTCATGATATGACCTACTACTTAGAACTATGTACACCTATTGGCTGCAGCAAAATTAAGGGTCCACCTACTTGAATCCAAAAGCTTTTTGATCTTATATAAATGACTGCTCAACTTTCATTACTATTAACTGAGAAATCTCTTGCTGGCCTTCTAATTCTTCTACAGAAGGAACTTTTTTGAGATGTGGAACAATGGTCCTTTACTCAGTCATCTTGTCCAGATTCTTTTTGGTGGCTCATTTATACATTACAAAGATTAACAAATATATATATATATATATATATATATATATATTCATATCTTGATTTGGACTGGGTCATGTTGCTTTATGGACTATCCTCTCTACGTTTAAGTTTTGGTAAATTGATCTTGATCTGGTTTCACAATGAACAGTCTTGATTTAAAAAATGAGGTGTTTGAATAAATCAACCTATCAAAAAACAATCAACTATCAGATACCAACTTTGGCTGTTCATTCCTGAACTCTGATCTTATGGTGCAAGTTGCAGTCTGTTATCTATGGAATGATTTGGTGTTCTACATTTCCTTTATCAGCCATTGAACAGTGTCATTCTCCTATTTGACATAGACTTTAACAAATTCATCTTTTAAGGCAGAGCTACCAGATCGTTCTATGGAGTTAGAAGCTGTTCTGTCCTGTCCTTTAGAATTAAGGATTTCCTTTCCTTCATATCATTAAAGACCTCGTCTTCATTTGTCCTGCCCGTTGTTGGAAAATGAAATGCTAAACAATCTACTTCAACCTGAACGACCAGTACTTGTAACAAAACTATTTCAGGATATATAACTTAGAGCTGTTCATATCATGGACTGCAAAGGAACATATGGAACTCAAAAAGAGGGACAAATCAAGGCTGATAGCATTTTAACCGAATAAAAAATTTCACACCACACTGTGAAGCACAAAATTTTTCTATACCCCAAAGAAATTTCTCTATTCCCCCTTTTTTTCTTCTTTAGGAGAAGTTGGTAACTTTTTACAAAATATTGTAAAATAACTCCAATATGTCCCTTACTGGGATAGAAAGATCTCTTATGTAACACTATCCATTGGGATGAAAGATGGCTTCCTTTTTCCTTCAACAGTTTCTTACACAACTATGTGGTCAGAGTGGTAGAACATTAAAGTATAAACTGAATAAGGCATTAGGCAGAACAAGTAATGTACCTAAATAAGCACAAGTAAGGCATTAAAGTTCATCTGGTTTTAAAAATATTGTCACCCCCGTACCATATAATTAAAGTATAAGTAGGCTCTAATTCTAACCTTATCATCATAAAAATGATACCTAACCTGGTTGCATTGTTTGGATATAAATAAAGGGGAAATAATTATAAACTCCAACAGCAAAAAAACGAATATAAATATTCAGTTCACAAAATATCATCAAATGAAGCAGGTTCCATGAATTACCATAAAGAATGTTACAATTTCAAGGTAAGGGCAGTGATGTTTGCCCTTGTAAGAGGCTTAAACCATCTCATGCAAAAACATCAAGGGAGGAAAGATACTTTACAATCATATGGGTTTGGTTTATTATTCTTATTATTATTGGTTTTCTTTTTTTCTTTTTTTTAGGTTGTTGAGACACCATTCTTATTATTATTGGTAATTACACCCTGCACCTGGTGGGTCTTGAATCAGCAATCTCATCTTCTACCTTGCTCTTACAAGAGAAAGAAGTTACGTTTGAGCTAGAGCTCATTGGCTCATATGGGTTTTGTTTTAAGAATAAGTTTCTTCAATCTAATTATTACTAGTCAGAGGCTGCAGCCACAAGCTATTTTGTAGCTTATGAATGTGTTCTGTCTTTTCTTTCTTGCTTCAGAAATGTTTGAATGACCTAGAAATTTTTTTTTTTTTTTTTTTGGGGATAAGTAAATGATATAAAAACTATATAACAATCACACATCTTTCATGTTGTTACTAATCATTTATTGTATTTCTACTTTGTTTAATCTATTCTGGTTCTTAATTAAATGATTCTATTAGATTTTATATTACCTTCTTTGTAAATTGAATATAATTTCTGATGGAAACTTGACTTAATTTGGAGGTTCTGTGGTCATTTTCGCTATACCTTGAAGCTGTAGCAATCTTACCGCAATTGGTATTACTACAAAGGTCAAGGAACATTGACACCTTAACGGGGGACTACGTATTTCTTCTTGGGTATGCCACCTTTATTCTTTCTTAGAAGCTGGCTACATTCTTTCTGTCAAACTGGCTACGTATTTCTGCTTTGATTGAATTTAGTTTTATCAAATATCATATTGTTCTGCTTTGGATTTAATTATTGTCATTCTACATACACCAACATTTTCTTTTTTGTGGATTGTTTATGTTTTATATTGTTAGACAGTATCTCTCCAGCTTTAGTGTGTGTCTAGCTACCCAAATGCTTGTGCATAAACACACAGATAACCTTATTATTTTCATGATGTAAGTAATAGGTAGTTTTGTTAGGTTTAATTTACCTGGTTAGTAGGCTATGAAGTTACTGGAAAAAATATATTTTTGTGATATTATCTGTTTAGACTGCAATAGTAACCCTTGAAAATACTATTATAATATATTTTAGGGTTTGCAATTTCAGCATTTACATCTCTCAATCAGGATTGTGAGATAATGATGTAAACAAATCAGCTCCAGTTAAAAGAAATATGTTTGTGATGTTGTCGTATTGGAATAATGTTTCTCTTTGATATTTCTATCAGAATTATAATTTTAAAGGGACAAGTTGAAAGGCAGAGTTCCTGGCGGAAAATGGGATGAAGAGATTGTTGGGCATGGGGAACTTTCAGAAAAGGAAAATGATAGAAAAATGAGGATTTTGAGGTATGGTTTGTCACACAATGGTGAATAAAGTAAATTTTCTGGTGAGATTTAGTGTGCGTTTGGCATTGATTATTTTTGCCAGTTTATTTTACTATTCAGCTTATTTTTGCTACTATTCATAGGCCCCACTGCACTTTTTGGTACTGTTCATGGGTTTCACTGTACTATTTCAGCTAATTTTTACTTTTATCTATAGTACTTTTAGCAAAAAGTTTTCAGTTTCAGCTAAATAAACTGTTCCTAAACAGACCCTTAATAGTCGACAGTAGTTTGGAATGTTTTTTATGGCACTTGGAGGGAGCTTTAGAAATTTGATAAGTTCAATGCACTAGTAAAATTGAGAAAGTATATTTAATTTAAGATATCTCTCTCTCTCTTGTTTGGTGCACTAGGCTGGGGTTTAACCCAATATCTTTCCCAGTCCTACTCTTCTACCTGAGAAGCCAAGTCCTAATCACCTGATGAAAAGGTTTCTAATGAATGACAAAATAGTTATCCCCTTTAGGACTCAAGGGATTTTAGGCAAAGTGCAAAAGATATTTTTGATTGGGCCACCTCTAAATTTTCATGGTGGTGACTAGATGGACCCATGTTGATTTTGCACAAGTTTATGGAAATCAAATGAATGTTATGGCACAATCATTCTGGGGGAAGTTGCAGTACTCTTTGTGGTTATGTCAATATTTCAGGGCGTTGTAAGATTATTCCTGGGAAGTTACAGTGCTCTTTGTGGTTATGTCAATATTTCAGGATGTTGTAAGATTATTCCTCAAATCATTATTTTAATGATGCTTATAGTGTCTTCAATTTCATGAATAATTAGTGTAGTATATGTGTATTTCTGCTATTGAGGTGGCTGGAGAACTCAGTTGAGTCATTTGGGTTGACATAGTTATGTTCTTTGTCAATAGTGGAGTCAGAGGGGGTGGTCACCATGCTGTTGAGGATGCGGATTATCACGGTTAGAATGACTGGGGAAGCAGCAGTGTTGGTGCTATTATATAGAGAGATATATGATGGTTGTGTTGGTTTTATTGGGAAACTAGTGGTGGAGGTGATGGTGGTCAGTCTCTAGAAGTATTACCGGTCTTCATGTTAGTATGGTCCCCATAGTGCTGCTCTTTTGGTTGTTTGATGATGGTGAAGAAGATTTCTGGCGGTATCATTTTAGGGGTTGAAACTGGTATCATGAATGGTTAGAAAATGACACTTGAAATTTATATTGGGACAAAAATGATTATGCTTTTAACTATAAGTCCCTGGCAATTATCTCAAGCATCTAAATAGCTGTTAGTATGTAGATTACCTTTATCTGCTAGAACCTAATAACATGTACAAGAAACATCTTTAATTTTAGTCTTCTTTGCTAACAGCTATGGAAAATAAGGACTTTCGCTACTAGTGCTGCTATTCCAATGCTTTTTAGTCTATGGAAGATTGATTCACTAGTTTCTTACATACACAACATGTTCCGATGGAGTCAAAGTTGCATGCATCCCCAAGCATGCTATTTGTGGTCATAACCATAAGTCATAACCTTTTTTATTCGGGTGAAAGAGCCTTATAGTACTCTATTTTGCTAACTTCCATAGCGTGGCAAAATAAAGTCATAGATGCTATATGACTTTTGGCCGAACTTTTATGTCACATATTAACTGAATTATCTTGGATTTGAAAGTAGTAAATATGGCTTGCTTTATGTTTGATTGCCATGCATATGGTTTTGTTTGGTGATATTTCTGTCCCATAATCTTGCAGTGTTTACCGAGCTTTATATCTCCTCAATTGGGTTTACGCTTCTTTATGGAGATTCACCAAATTCGCTGGATAAGTAAGTTTGGCTTTGCTTGCATTTTTAATTATAGTCCAGCTCATTTGATAGTAATATTTTCTTAATGAGCTCTTGTCAAATGCTAAACACAGCTTGGGTTTCGGGCTTGATTCAGACAGCTCTTTATGCCGACATTTTCTACTACTATATCAAGAGGTACTTTCCATTCCGCTGCTGTTAAATAAGTTTGTAACACTTACTACTATGTCTTTTCTTCCCTGCTGGGAAATAAGTCAGTAACACTTGCATGGAAACAAACTTGGAAAAACTGGCTTCTGTAGGTTGCTTTCTTACTAATATGATTTGTGTTCAGCTGGAAGAACCGTGAGAAGCTTAAGCTTCCTGCTTGAAGTTGATCTTTCTTGGCCTCTATTGAGAGAATTTTCCTGACAGAAGAACAAAGTTACCTTATGATGTTAACTTACAGGCTTTCATTTCTTTCTGTTTTTTGCTTTTTGATGAATATTTTCTTGTTTCTAGACAGCTTTTATACTTGCTACAAAAATGTTCTTTGAAGTTTTAACTAGAGAAAAATGACAAGAATCTCCAGCTTAGTTATAGTTGAATTCCTGTCCTGGTTAACACCAATGATAATAATAAATAAAATAAAATAAACTGTCCTAGTTAATTGATGGTGTAATTTGCAAACTGCTGCTAGTAGCACCGTTGGCTTGGTAGAATTCTGCTTGTGCAGCCTGTATGTACATCTTGTCCCATTATCACTGCAAGGTGAAATTATTTAGTGCATTGGTATATTACGCCTTCCTCTCATCAAAAGTCTCACCTGTAGATTCCGCACATGAGCCTCACCATTTATTTGTGAGCGAGGCAATGAGGCATATTACACTATTACACGGAGTGTACAGAATAATTTTTCCTTGAAAGGTGCCTTCTTAATATGAGATTTTGAAAGGACAAATCTTGTATGGACATTGACTAGATTCATCTTTTGAAAATCCCAATTGTGAAGGTCCCAAAACGGTCAAATTATACGCTCAGTGCATTCTTGCACTGTACTATGTTGCAGTCTGCAGGTCACATAGATAATGGGCCTAGGTTTAAAATTTTAAAGGGCTGTGATTTTGTGGGCTATTTGGATGAATTCTGATACTTAGTATTTTTTATTTTTGGCGTAAATGTACTTTTGGTCCTTATATTTTGAGGTCATTTCTATTTTTGTCCTTATATTTCAATTTTACCAATTCTAGTCCCTAAACTAAAAAATGCATTTCATTTTGGTCCTTACCGTTAGTTCACTAACGAAAATTGCTGATATGGCTAACTGAACTTTCAACGTTGACGAGACCAATAAAAAAATATTTTTAAAAATAATTTTATATTTTTAAAATTCCACTTCAGCATTTTTCAAAAAAAATTTAAAATTTTAATTAAAAAAATCTGAAAAAATTTTTTACTTAAAAAAAATTAAAATCTGATTAAATTTTCTTAAAAAAATATTTTTCTTTAGTTTAGAGAAGAGCTAAAACCCAAGCCAACCACCACCGCTGTCACCAAAACCTGAGCAGAGCCTAATCCAAAAACATATTTCTTCATGGAACTTAACCTTTCGACAGAGAGCTAAAACATTGAGTTCAAAGCTTCAGTTTAATTCTTTTCATGAGGACACATAAAATGAGAAGGCTACAGCAAGACTTATAAAAATAAACGCCACCTCAAGGCCAATATTGAACAATAAGAAAACAACACGCTAAAATCCATTCACATACTCACTTTTTCCTCTACTCAAAAAAACCGATCATACAGAGCAACTTCGAAGGATCGAGCTGAGAAAATCAGTGGCGGAGTGTTTGAGAAAAATGACGGAACTGAAAACAAATCGACTTGACCTTTTATACTTGCAGTCTTGGACCTTGCTTTTTAGTACTTAATAATTACAATTTTTTTTACTTTTTTTTTTTTTTTTCTCTGTAGCTTTTGCTTTTTCGCTCGACTTTCTCGCCGTTTGTTTGGAAGGTGAGAAAGTGCGAGAAAATGAGAGCTCGCTGAGAAAAAAGAGAGAGAGGGAGATAGTCAGATCAAAAGTTGTCCGTTAAAAAAAATTTTCCTTAAATTAGAGAAGAGCTAAAACCCAAAATGGGGAAAAAAAATTTAATTTAATTAGATTTTAATTTTTTTAAGTAATTATTTTAAAAAAAAAAATTTGAGATTTTTTTAATTAAAATTTTAAAAAAAATTTGAAAAATGCTGACTTTTAAAAATATAAAATTATTTTTTAAAATATATTTTTAGTGGCCATGTCAACGTTAAAAGTGCCAGCAATGCCTTTAGTTAGCCACATCAACAATTTCCGTTAGTGGACTAACGGTGAGGACTAAAATAGAACGCGTTTTTTAATTTAGGAACTAAAAGTAGTAAAATAAAAATGTAGGAACCAAAATAGAAATGACCCAAAAATGTAGGGACTAAAAGTGCATTTACGCCTTTATTTTTTTAATAATTTGATAGTTAGAAGTGGGAAAATTTGAACCTTATATATCTCCGTTGAAAACACCTAAAAGTGTCAATTAGTTGAACTACAAGACTCTTAGCATTCAACCCTTATTGGAATCATCTGATCAGTTTGGACTGTTTTCATGTAAGAATAGTCCACCCTTCACTATAATAAATTATTTTATAAGAATATAATATAAAATTTGTAGGTTAAATAGTGAATGTGTTATTTAAAATGATTTTCTATTTTTATAAGTTTTATGTAATGGAATATATAATGTATTTTGCATTCAACAATAATACATAGTGATTGATTTATATATATATATATATATATATAATAGTTAAAGGTCCGTGCGTTGCACGGTTTACTTAAAAAGATATCTGTAAATAAATTAAAATATTCAAAACTATATTAATGATTAGTTAGTCACATTATAAAACACATTAATGTTACAACATATAATTAATACATACATTTGCGTCAATTTTTATCAGCACGATATTTAATATATAAATTTTACATACTTAAACATAAAATTATGATATACAATTAAAATAAATACTAAATTTGTTTTAAATTACTTGAAACTTTTGCTAATAGAATCTTAGATGAAGTAGAATTTTAAATTTCTTATAATTTAGAAAATAGATTGTTATTCATAGTAAATTATTGGTAAAAGAGTTTGATCTACATTAACTATCTATTGTCACTATATCAACAATTAATGACAGTATGCACTTAGTAGTATAACCTATTACCAAAACACTTTAATTTTGAAAGGAAAAAATTGAAAAGGAATGGGCATTTTTGAGGAGATAAAATATGGCATTTGAGGCTTATGAGCATTATTTTGACTTTCCTAATGCATAATGTAAACAAAGAAAGAATAAATGTTAACCTTATGTGTGGAGTAAAGTTGCTTGAGATGATTATAGATGAGATCTTCACATGTTTTGTAACCAAATTGACAAACAAACTCTTCATAAGAGTGTCATTAAAAAGTAAAATAAATACTAAACTAAAACTCTTAACTCATGCAAAAAACTGAAATTTGTAAAACTTAAACTTTTTCAACTGTGTGGATTGAAAATTTTAAAAGTAGATAAATTAACACTTAAATAAAAATTGATGACAAAAAAAGTGTATTGACCAAATAAAAATTGTATATAATTCATATAGTGATGAAGAGGGAAAAAAAAAAGTTGATATCAACAAATAAACTTTTGTATCTACCCAAAAGTTAATTTAGCAATACTTTAAAAGTTGTAAACTTACTCTAGATTTGGTTGAAATTAAATTTTAGTGGAAATATAATTCTATACTATTAAAATTTTAGCTAATAGAGTTTAATCTCAAGAAAACTATCTTCATAAGAGTGTCATTAAAAAGTAAAATCAATACTAAACTTAAACTCAAACTCTCTTAATTTGTGGAGGTGTGAAGCTAAAATTTAAATCTTTAAAAAATCATGCTTTTGCTCAATTATTCTCCATTTTATTAATAAAATTTTTACTACTCAAGAAAATTAATTTAATCTAATAACGCACATATAAACATAGCACAAATACATATGGAACCCTTGTTGTAGGAGAGAATACAAAATTTGATAATTCTTAAATAATAAATAGATAAAGTGTAAATATTTATAGAGGTTTTTTTTTTGTTCCTTTCATACTATTCATATGACTTTTTTTATTATTATTCATTTATAGAGGTTTATATTATATAATAGATTTCATGGATTTAAAATTGCATTTATGACTCTTAAGCAAAACTTTAAAAAAAAAACACACACACAAAAACAAAGAAGAGAAATACATACTGTAATAGTTTGGATGGTAGGTTTAATAAATACTCCTCTATGGATTTCACAAACATCAAATTGCCTATGTAGTAAGGAAAAAAAAAATACAAAGGAGAGTTAAATTTCGAAACAACATAGAAATTGTAGGAGAATGAAAATTATTGATAATGGGGGAGAGAAAAGAAGAAGAAGAAGAAGAAGAATATATATATATATATATATAGAGAGAGAGAGAGAGAGAGAGAGAGAGAGAGAATTTTCTATCATTCAAAAAATGTCATATAGATTGAATGAAAAAAAAAATGTGGACATCAATGACATGAACCGTAATGTAAAAAAAAAGTAAGTAAAACACACAAAGAAGAATAAGTTGTTATCAACATAACTTTATCCAAATAAGTGATAAACCAATGGAAGAAAAGTTGATAAGAATTAATAAGATGTTACAATAATTATCTCAAAAACAAAGTCACGTGTTTGAAGAGGAAGATTTTGATGTTGAATACGTTGCTATTTTTTTTTTTTTTACGGGTATTATGTTGTTTTTTTTTTAAAAAAAAAAAAAGGAATAGACGAAGATTGTTGCAGTTTTTTTGTTTTTAACGTGCTCTATGTTTTTTTTTTTTTTACACGTAGTAATATAATTCAAATAGAAAAAGTTTAGACGAGATTTTGAATTGTAATAAAATTAAGATATTTTATGAACTTATAAATTATAATAATTAAAGGATTAGATGAAGAGTTTGGATTATAATCAAATCAAGATTTTTATCAATTTAGAAATTATAGGAGAAGAAGATAAGAACAAAAAAAAAATTATATTAATTTTTTTTTAAATCTAAAAAAATTTCTACAATTTGGTGCAACCACTTGACGCAACCACGGCTTCTAAGCCCAACTTTTATTATATAGTATATGATATTGTGGGAGCAAATGAATCGAGGACATTCTAAGGCCCATGGGCCCCGACCGAGGATGATCAAAGGCCCACACATGTGTCAACCCAAGTCTGACACGTGGGCTAAGACCGAGGAGGGAAGACATCAAGACCATGCAGAACTGGGGCTAAAACTTAGAATAAGAGGTCGGAGGAAAGGAGGATAACTTGCCTGTCGTTCGAGGAGCTTAAGGAGCTTAAGGAGCAAATGCACCTCGGGAGTACCTTATGTAGCTCCCTGCACCAGAAAGTAAAGCATTGTGGAAGACACCAAAGTCGTGCAAGCAACGAAAATGGGAAATATCTGGGAAGATGGCTACCACCTCCACATTTAATGCTCTGCACCAACTGAAATGACTGCCTTTACAAGGAAAAGACACCTGAACTGTGACTCAACAGCTCACAACTCTCTCTACCACCTCCAGAAGGGTCCTGATGGGACAAGCATCCGAATTATCCTCCTGAGACGTACAGATGGAGGGCTGAGATGCAATGGGAAGGGCTATATAAGGAAAAGAACCCTGTTCCACTATTCTAAGTGGGCTTGATCCATTTTTCTAGTCCTTACATATATAATTAATGTAATTTAAATCTTTTATTTAAATTACATAATAATCATAATATTTTTTTTATCTAAATGGAGAAGATGTTATTAAAATAACTTTTTTTTTTTTTTTGTTAAATATACCATAATCAATTGATTAATTTGAACATATCCAAGAACATGGGAAAAAATGTAACATTAAGTTTAAATTATTATATAAGTTTAGAATTGTAGCATTTTTTATTATTGTTTCTAAATATAAGTATAGTGTCGATATTATTGAAACTTGAATTTTAAGGTAATCTTTTGGATATTTTACACCATATCTCTAATTTCTAATGACTATTTGTTTGTATTTTTTAACCAAAAAACTAAAGAGTTTGACCTAAATAGAATCTGTAAAGTTGTGATTTACAACTATGTTTTATGTTGACTTTAATTCCGTGTCAAATTTGATTGTAATTTTGTTCAATCATTTCCCTTACACTTTTGTGGGATTTAATGTAAGGTTTGTGTGTGAGAGTTTAGTGAAGATTCTATGAAGATGAGGATTTCACTACTAGCTCGCGACTGGCTCGCAACTGCCAACCCGCGAAACAGGCTATATAAGAAGCACATACTGGAATTTGAAGAGCATTTGACAGGCAGGATTTTGCAAATCATTCGCGACTCAGGCCAAGTCGCTAGTGACCCGCGAAACTCTCTGGCTGATTATTTTGGTTGTGTCTTTTCACATTCCTTTACCCACACTATATAAACCCTCATTACCCACGAAATGTAAAAGAAGAACAAAGAGTATTCACAAGAAACTTTTGAGAGAGAAAACCCTAGCCAAACACTTGAGAGTTAGAGATTATTTACCCACAATCCTCTACATCATTTTTCTAGAGTTTCATTTTACTCCTACCTCTCCATCTACACATCCTTGAGAGATTCTTAACTCAAACACTTACCTCACACATTCTGAGTGTTAAGAGAAGTTTTGGTGCCAATGGGAAGCATTGGAAGAAGCCATTGAGTGGCGGATGCAATCGGGCGGAATTGCGGGATCCGGATAACTAGTGAAGACAAGACTTTGAGAAGTCCGTTGATAGCTGGAGCTTGGAGAGCTCAAGTACATTGGGTAGATTAGGCTTGGAGGGTCTTTTTGATATTCGTGTACTCCAACTTATTTACTAGTGGATCGATTTTGGCTTGAAGGGCTGTGGAGAGATTTTTCGCCGAGTACTTCAGTTTCCTCTTCGATAACACGTCTTGGTGTTATCTTGTGTTTGCATCTCTCTTCCCTACTCTTTAAACTTTACATTTATCGCTTATTGTACTTGCTTATGCATTAAAGTAGTGTTCAGGTTTATTGTTCTTCATTTACTCTTGTTCCGTACTTAAATAAGTTAGAGCAAAAGCAATTAAGCCGTAATTTAAAATTGAGTGTCTAAACAAACATTAGTGTTTCTACACTAATTGAGCTTTCAAAATCAAATTTCATACTTTTGTAACTTTTTAACTAAAAAATTATTGAAAAAAAGAAGAAGAAATTTTAAGCTCAAAACTGGAAAGGCAACTTACAGAAAAGAATCAATATAAGGCCTAGTTAACCCAAAATGGACTGAAGCAGACCAAAATGTACCGAATTGGACCAAAGTAGGTCAAATGGACTGAAATTTTATGCTAATGTGACTCAAAAGGATCTTTTAAATAATACATCTTATGAATGTTTTCATTTTATTTTTTAATAGTAAAAAATAACATTTAAATTAAATTATTATATTAGTTTAGAATTGTAGCATTCTTTTTCTTTCAAAATATAATTATAATGCCTATATTATTGAAATTTAAATTTTATAGTAATCTATTGAATATTTATCATATTTATTGCTTTTGTAAGGCCATATCTATAATTTCTAATGTCCATTTTGTTTGTTTTTTTTTTTTTTTTTTTTGGCACAAGTAGGTTAAAATTTCATACTTTTCAACCCAAATTAAAAAGAATGCTACAATTTTTTTTTGGCACAAAACTTTGACTCAAGTAGGTAAAAATTTCATACTTTTCAACCCAAATTAAAAAAATAAAATAAAATAAAATAATGAGGAGCCCAAAACTGAAAAAGAAACATAGAAAAAGAATCAATATAAGGTATAATTAGCCCAAAATGGACCGAAACAGACTAAGTGGATCGAAGTAGACTGAATTGGACCGAAATACTGAAGTGAACCAAATGGACCGAATTAGATCAAATGGACCAAATTGGACCAAAATGCTAAGTTGGCGTGGCTCAAAAAGATCTTTTAAATAATGCATATTATGAATATTTTCATTTAAATTATTAATAGTAAAACCGAACATTTAAGCGATATCGTTTACTAACTAAAAAAATTACAAAGTGACATCATTGGTTAGTTTCACATCAACAACATAATAAAAAAATTCCTAATTATT
Source organism: Notholithocarpus densiflorus (assembly GCA_030021035.2). NCBI lineage: Eukaryota > Viridiplantae > Streptophyta > Magnoliopsida > Fagales > Fagaceae > Notholithocarpus > Notholithocarpus densiflorus. The sequence goes on from JARYZH020000842.1 coordinate 40,992, forward strand.
TTTTAGTGATACTATAGTTAGTACAAATTTTACTACATATAAGTCTTAGAAATTTATATAATATCTAAAAATTAAAGCGTAGCATTTATAGTTATCTAACATTTTCTTTATTGTTGTCAAACTTGTAAGGGAGTAACAACTTACTAAAGTGGTTGGGCCCAACTCTCTAGAATAACCAAATCCATTAAACTTATCTCAAGGGAATATTTTATGTCTCCGTTAAGAGATTATGAATTCCATCTTGAGAATATATGTTCCATCAATACTAAATGCGACTGCCCAACATACTGAGGTTTTGACCGTGACTTATAGATCTCACTCCTGATATATTAAAGCAACCTACATCTCATGATCAAGTCCATTATTCTCTCAGGATTTAGAGTTCATGTAAATAGAAATCGTGAGATTTATTATTCATTTGACAGTCGTTAGGAGAATAATAAATCTCACAGCGGTCCAGTTCAATATGTCTTAACTCTTAAAACATATCAACATACCAACTAGAAGTCTCAACTTCCATGATCAAGATAAATCATCATAGTTGATATGTTATAGTCTTCGCAGATGAAATGCCCAATTTCATCACCGACTACGAACTAAAATTCTGAGTTTACAAAGAACTTGTGATTTATATCTTTCTGTGACTTTTCACATAAATCACATACTATGCATCTCATGGACTAAGATAATGTCCCATTAGTTCATTTATAGACAGTCTCATATAATTAAACTATTTAATCATTTATGACATGCCAATAAATTGTATTTAAGGTCATAAACCCCAACAGGATAGAGTTCTCAATCTACTTCCAGATCGGGCGAATATAGTTCGTGGTCATCTTATTCCAAATTGGGCATATAAAGTTCTCAATCATTCCAGGTTAGATTGGGCGAATAGAGTTCTCAATCCACTTCTAGATCAGGCGAATATAGTTCCTGGTCACCTCATTCCAAGTTAGATTGGGAGAATAGAGTTCTCAGTCTACTTTCAGATCGGGCGAATACAGTTCCTAGTCACCTTACTCCAGATTGGGCGAATAGAGTTCTCAGTCGACTTTCAGATCAGGCAAATAAAGTTCTTGGTTACCTCATCCGCATTCAAGATTTTATCCAGGTTCATCAATTATCAAGTAGATTAGATGTCCATAGTTCTCATTTTTTGTAAAACAATAAAGTACTAGTTTAACACCCCAAGCTTCTAGGTTCTAGGGCTAGGAAATCTTTGAAAAATCAACCTCAATTAAATCATGGTTGCTACAATCAGTGTCTTTGTTTTACATTGACATTCACTTTTCAAGATCTGTTAATGAGAGGCATTCTGTAGACACTCGATTTTGCACCTATAATTTAATTTTGGAAGATGACTAAAATGACCTTTGCAAATACCCAAAAATCATACTTGCATTACATGCATTAAATCATTCATCATATGTCATAAAAATGAACTTGAGATTCTAACGGTCGTGACGATATGCCCGATTCCCAAATCGGACCGTCGAATTGAAAGATATCACAATGTCAAATTTTCACGGTTTGCATGCATTGTATGAGGGTGAAGCTGATCACGTGTGATTAATTGAAATTAATTCTGATTGGATAAACAATTAAAATTAATTAAATAAATTTGTGATTGGTTGTTGGTTGTTGTTTTTTTATTAGAAATAAGCTTGGTTGCATAGGGATAAACTAGGTAATCAAATAACAAGGGAATTGCTGATAATTAAGCCTTTTAGAATATTTATCTATCAGATAATTATTGTTTTAATGACCTTATTATCTAAATAAAAGGGATTTATCTTGGAATACGAGTTGAAAATACATCTAGGTACAATTCCCGACTTAGGAAACCCCTAAAAAAGAGTCCAGATCGAACCAAAGTTAAGAATTGGGCTCGGCACTTGAAACTGCCAAACGGCACTCTTGGAGTGCCGATCGGCACAGGGCAAGTGCCAATCAGCACTTCCTTAGTGCCAATTGGCACAACTTCAAGGCCCAGCCTAGAAATTGTCAAATCAAGCTAAAACACATCCATTTCGATTTTTTTGGGATAATAATTTGACCTAATTCGTATCTGATCGAACCTAGCTTATTTTCTAAGCACCAAACTTCTATAAATAGGGAACTAAAATCTGGAATCAGGACCCCTTTTTCTGTCCTCTCTCTCCCCTTACGTTAAAGAAATTTTGGAAGCTTTGCTTTAGGAATTTCTTTTCTGTTAAGTGGCCTTACTTAGATCCTTAAAAATTCATTCTCTTTGATCTCTTGGATAGTTCTCTGCTTGTGGAATATGTTCATGCATGTATGATTCTAACTTTACTTTCCATAACATGATTTTGTTTTTATTTTAATATCAAAAACATGCTCTCATCTATGCTTTATTTTCTATGAATGTGATGTTTCTTCTCGTGTTTATATAACCATGTTTGTCATATGTTATTGCATGCTCTCTTCTTGTTTTTGAAAAATTTACATGATTAGTTGATGAACATGCCTAGATCTAGGGTTGAATTTCTTTTTAAGATTTTAGATCTGCATTTTTATCCATGTTTTTTTAGAACTAAAATTAGATTTGCATTTTTCTCCATGTTTTTCAAACTCAAATCAAATCTGCATTTTTCTTCATGATTTAAAAAAAAAAAAAAAAAAAAAAAAAAAAAAAAAACTGATATGTATTTTGTTTGCAAAATCTGATCTGTTATTTGTTTATTAAATCTAATCTATATTTTGTTTATAAAATTTAATCTGTATTTTGTTTGCAAAATCTAATCTGTATTTTGTTTATAAAATCTTATCTATATTTTGTTTACAAAATCTGATCTGTATTTTGTTTATATAATATGGTTTGTTTTTTAATAAAAAATCTGATTTGTATTTTTTTATAAATTTTTTTTTGCAGTTTTCAAAACAAAAGTTTGTTTTTTTTTTAAATAAAAAATCTGATATGTATTTTTTTTATAAAATCTGCCCCGCATTCTGATCTGTATTTTGTTTATAAAATCTGAGATCTGTATTTTGTTTATTAAATCTGATCTGTATTTTGTTTATAAAATCATATCTATATTTTGTTTGCAAAATCTAATCTGTATTTTGTTTATAAAATCTGATCTATATTTTGTTTACAAAATCTGATCTGTATTTTGTTTATAAAATCTGGTTTGTTTTTTAATAAAAAATATGATCTGTATTTTTTTATAAAATTTGTTCTGCAGTTTTCAAAACAAAAATTTGGCTTTTTTTTTTTAATAAAAAATCTTATATGTATTTTTTTTATAAAATCTGCTTCGCATTCTTCAAAATAAAAATCTGACCTGTTTTCTTTTAAAACAAAACCAGATCTGCATTTTTCATATAAAATTTGTATTTTCATAAAAAAAAAAAAAAAAAAAATTCTCACATTTAGAAATCCAAACCAAATCTGAATTTTTATTAAAAATTCATTCTTTTTTTTTTTTTTTTTTTTTTAATGGAAACTCGATTTTAAGTTTTTCACTAAGCATTCTCATCAATTTTTTTTTTTTTTTTTAAAACAAAATAAAATTGCAAATCTAAGGTTCTTAAATAGCATTTTAACCCTAGGTCTAGGATTTGACATAGCATTTGTTGTACATCATTTGACATTCTGAATATGGGTATTTAATGGTCATTTAAAGTCTAGAAGACCAGACTCTATCTGGGCAGGGTGGGTGCCTAACACCTTCCCATCCTGTAACCTAGCCCCTAAATCTTAGAATCTTAGGTTGGTAGATTTAGTGTCTTATTTTTATTTTGGGTAGAATGTAACTTGGAAACAAGGCCTTGTATTTCTTTACTAGATTGTAACTAGGAAACAAAGCCATATAAAGTTCTTTCTATCAAGATGTAATTGTTTTCAATTAATGAGAAGGTGTATTATTCAAGATATGTTGTAATTTGTATAGTTTTCTTATTTTAATTATAAAATAATGGTGACTCCATATGATCCTGAAAAGGGAAGGTGTCGATGCCTACACCCTTTTCTTAGAGCAACCAAATTTCTCGGTCTCTCACACCGTTAATAAATTTTGGTCTTTGGCCCCAATGATGATCTTGAAATATGTCAACCAATGGTAATTATAGAGTTCATAATAGTTTGGAAGTAATCACAACTCAAAAGTGCTCAAATCGCTTTGAAATCGATACTGAAAAATGACCTTTGCTCACTGTTTTGACCATAACTTTTCATCCATGAAGAAGTTTTCAGTGAGATTTATTTCATTGGAAAGAAGACATCTTGGGTTTTAATTTGAACACAAATTTGCCTAATTTGGACTAATATTGAGTAAGTTATGTCCATTTGAATTTGGGCTAACTAGGCAGTCCAATTTTCTGGGTTTTAAAACTTCATTTTAAGGCCCAAAACATCATGCTTTAATGTGGGCCGGCCCATAGAGCCTTGGAACATCCAAAGACAATTAAAAATCCCCCATAACCCTAATTTTAACTTATAAATACTCATCTTATGTCTCCAATCAAAACCCTGGCTAGAGAGAGTGATTTATTGGTCTCCGTCTTCTTAAAAACCCTAATTCTCTTTTCCAAAACTCACACACAGTCCCTTAGCACGTTTTTTACAAATTAAAAACCTCTCTTTAGTTAGTTTTAAGGCAGAAACTATTTTCCCAATTTGATTTCTCAAAACCTTTTCCAAAACTAATCTTGTTCTTGAGTTGTGATTATAAAAAACTATTGTATTCTTTAATTCTCTTGTTCTCTCAACTTAATCTTTGTGTTGTAGGCACTGAGGGGCCGGTTAAATATCAACCAAATTGTGTTCCACAGCAAGGTGAGTCTCTCTTCATGGCTTTTCCTTGATTAGGGTTTTTATAACTTGTGTTCTTGTTGTTCTTAATTGATTTATATGTTATATATTCTTCGAAATATGTTTTGCTTTATTTAATTTGGTTTTGTTGTGTCTCATCATGTTTTGATTGGAGAAGTTGAATGATTGGATATTTTGATGAAAATGTTTTGATGTGTTAAGTGTTGTTCTTGTTTGTTGTTAGATCCAAAGCATGTTTAGGAATAGATTTTGTTTTGGATATCTTTGTTGTTTGTTTAGTTTGTTTATTTTTATATTAGAAGCATGTTAAGTTGTTAGTTTTATTGTTTTAGATTATGCTCTGCTTTTTGTATTTCTGGTTTCTAGGCTAGGGTTTTCAGGGCATGTATGCGTACGCATGCAAATGCAGACTTGAAGTGTGCGTACGCCTACAACTGGGCTGCGTACACAGGCCTATGTATGCGTATGCATACTCGTGCCCAGAAACCCTAATCCAAGTTTTCTACTTCTGTTTCTTTGTTTCATTTATGTAATACGCCTCTGTTTTGATCCTTTCTTATGTTTTTGAGTCTCTGTTTCTTTGTTTGATTGTTTGTTTGCTTTTAACATGTTAAATTAGGGTTTCCCCTCTAAGTTTTCTTTATTCTACCATGAACATGCATATGATATGGCCAGATTTCTAATGGAAGTGGCAGTATTCATTGAGGTTCCAAGTAAGAGGCACATGATTAGGCATAGGTGTGGGGTCTAAGGGTTTGATGAATCCTTTGGAGGTCAAGTTCTTATATGCTTGGGCAAGGGTCATTCCTATGTTGGAGAATTGGCTTTCTTTGTGAAACTTGGATAGGCTAGGGGTTGTTGAGGTATGATGGCACTCACATTCACAGGATTGGGTGCCTTAGAAGTGGCCGCTCCTCCTCCATTTGTCTTCTTGATTAGAGGCTTGCTCTCACCTTTCTGCATCTTTGATCCTAGTTCCACAATCACACAACTCCCCAAAAGAACTAATAGGTGATGACAGGAGCCTACTATTATATGCCGGAAGAAAATTCTTGATAATCATGTTGATTTGATCCTTGTGGAATGCCAGTTGCATCTTTTCCTTCATGGCCACGGTGTCCACGGTGAGTTTCTCAAATTGCTTATTCCTTTCATATTCAACCTTATCCCTTTCATCCCATTCTTCTTCTTCATCTTTATCATGTATCTCTATGTGTATAGGCTTCTTGAGCTTGCTCTCCTCAGGCTTGGAGAGATGACCACCCATGTTCTTGAGAGCATTGCCATGTTCTTCTATTACTTTGAATATCTTTTATGCAGTCATGTCATCAATTGGAGTAGCCATTTCCTCTTGAGATACTTCTTCTTGAAACGTCTCTTCTTGAAATATCTTTTCGTGATATGTGTCTGCAATTTTGACCAAATGTCTTCTGTTCTTTTCTCGGACCCAAATTGGAGTGGGGATGTGCTTACTTGATCTTGGTGGTGCAATGGTGCCTAAAAAGAAGTCCCATTTTATTAAGTTCATGTCCCAATTAAAAGTTTCATTTTATTAACTTAAATGTTTTGAGAAAGTCTTTAAGTCCATTTTAATAAAGGCCCAATTACAAAATCACTCCCTTTCCTCTCATGAACCTTGCCGCTTGTTTCATTGGACTTTAGTCCATTTACAATAAAGCTCTCATCTTACTCTCATGGGCATTCATTGGAACGTGCTTAAAGATTTTCAACCCTTTGTCTCAAATATGGGCTTACAATGTATCTATCACCTTTGGGCTCTTCTTTTTTTTCATTCAGTTTCATCATCTTTTTTTTTTTTTTTTTTTTTTTTTGAAGCAGCCCTTTAGCTAGAATATATTGTAGCCTTCTTTTCAAAGTCCATGAATTTATCATCATTTTGGGCCTTGGCTTATACAAGGAGGCCTAAGATTAGGGAATTTCATATTGACTTCGTATGATGTTTGATGCTAAGTCCATAGCATATTTGTTACCATAGGCCTAAGGCTCTGCTTTTCAAGAGGTCTTTTGATTTGGGCTTATGATAGCAACTAGGCTATGGTCTCATGAACCTTTCAAGTTAAGATATACCTTTGGACTTTGGGACAAGCCTCTTATATGTGAGAACTTCATTTCTTTTATCCCAATGTCTTAGGGTATGCCATAACTTTTGGGTCATCCTCAATTTTTTTTTACATCTTTTATTTGTCCTTTAGAATTAGGTGAACACAAGATATATGGTTGAACAAACAAGAGATATAAAGGGTACCCTCTTATTAATAGGATCTAGGATCTCTTTAAGTGTAGGTAGGCTCCCTAGTGCTAAAGCGATAGATCAGTAGGTCACTCATAACTAGGTGGGCCATGATTCCAACCTTGGGCCTAAATGGACCGTAGTGAATTGGTGGTAAACCGTTAACGTACTCAAAGTCCATTATAGGCAATGGCACAGATTGTGGGTTAGTGGGATGAACTCCAGAAGGTTTTGGCCTGAATGGAGCCTCCACCTCCCATTTATCACTAACCATGGTGAAAGGGACAAAAAGAACCAAGTGAAGTGTGTAAAAACAAATATTATATAAGCATTTATTAAGATTAAGAAATGAGAAACATTGGAGTCAAACTTTCTATCCCTAGTAGAGTTGCCACTATGAGCACAATAGGGGGAGTACGCCTCGGCCGAGTGGACCGTGGCGGAGAAGAAAAATGGAGTCGCCACCTAGATTAGGTCTAGGAACCATAGATATAGTGCCCTTCGTGGATGTAATGATCTACTACCAGAGCACGTGTCCGGAGTTTAGGTATGGGGATGGAAAGGTGTTCAACACCCAACCCTACCCGACCCGTGGGTCATTTTCCACTCATTGTGTCTTACATATTAATCTCATTAAAGGTATGTTCAACATTTATCATTCTAGACTCACACACACGCTAGCATACATTTAAGTAATCAATATGACATTTTTCATCCCAAACCCTATGATAGGCCAAGAATGTATTAACCCCTTTTGGTAAATTAATCAATTAATTATCCAAGTAGATTCAATTACATGCAATAAGCGTAGTAGCACAAAAAAATCATCAACTAAGTTAAATGCAACAGAAAATAAATTTGACACAGGTGATTTGTTTACGAATGGGGAAAACCACCAAGGCAAAACTCCACCAGGTGAATTTAAGGTCACCACTCTCGAGAATCCACTATTATCAAAATAAGCGGTTACAAGTAAAATGAATACCAATACCTAATACTAATCTACAATTGAACCCTTACCCCAATACCCAATTGGACTTGTGATGTAGCGGCAATCTATCCTTTCAATGCACGAATCCCAGTACGTGACTAACCAATGATGCACGGATTCCAATACGTGACTAACACACCAACTTGAGGAAGATGTTGGCTGCAAAGTTCTTCAGTTCATCCAACGATGAAGATCAAAAAGCTCCTTGGTTACAAAACCTTTAGCACAAAGACGTGGTAACTTCTAGAAAGAATATGATGAACTAAGGCAAATTTGTCTCCAGTCACAATATACATGTATTATCACTTTGCATCACGTTGCATCCCATGTGACGACCCTTAAAATAATCCTTATATATGTTTAGGGTTGTGAGAAAAGAAACGCTACACAAATACTCATGGATATGCATGAAATCAGATCTGGAAATTCTAACTTCGTAATTCTCGACAGATGCAGCTTCTCTCAAGCTTTTGTAGAGCTTCAACATTAATCCTCAATAAAAATGATTCTGTCAAGACATCTGTCGAGCTTTAATGAACATCACTTCTTCACTTGTTTCTTGGTCAGATTTGCATGGCTTCAATACTAAACTTGAACACTTGTTTCTTGAAGTACTAAACCCATCCTAGATCTACCCAATTATAAGTAAAGTGCGTTTTGTCAAAGGATTAGCCAATTTGCATAACATATGTCTCTAACAATCTCATATATGTCCTAACAATCTCCCTTTTTTTTAGCAATCCGTGACAAAACTACAACAAACAAATGAATCATGAGAGAAGTCTTAAATCACTAAACTCATAATCTCTTGTTGAAATACAAAACAAATCTAACCCTAACATAAACTCTTGAAAAACTTTGTAAGAAGAAAGTTCATGGCATGGTAGAATTTAACAACCTATCTTTCTAAAACACTTTGAACAAAACTCATCAAGGCATCTTGTGTGAAATAGAAATAAAAGATTGCATACATAAAAAAAAAATTAAAAAAAAACCTGTATATAAAGATAGAAAAGAAACAACACATAGAGAGATAGGTGAAGAAATATACATCATTATATATATCAAAAGATAAGTACAATGTATGTCGATAAGAGAATGGTCACAAGACCAGTATACATGAGGTAAAAGAAAGAAAAGAAAATACATAAGAACCTCACAACATCCCTAAAAAATGTATAGACATTCCCCCTAACAAAAAAGTCCTATACTAACTTTCCCCCTAAGTACAAGACTACTCTCAACCCAAAACTATTCCCTCTTTTTGTCACGAATGACAAAGGGTAAGTCATTGAGAGGTCATCATCTCATCATCACTGGAAGAGCTAGCATCCACATCATCACCATCATCACTATCCTCACCATCCTCATCTGCTGAAGCCTCTAGAGAGGGAGACAGAGAAGGAGCGAAGCCACCAAGGCGAGCCTATTGTCGTGCTATACGCCCAACATGGGTGTTCACCTGACACAACTCATCAGAAAGAGTGTCAAGGCGAGCATCCATGCGCTGAAGCTGCGCCATGATAGCCTCGAAGGTCACATCATTAGTTGAGGAAGAAGAAGCAGAGGTGGAAGGAACAGCTGAAGTTGCAGGACCAGTAAACTCCACACATGGCCGCTTCGTCGAAGCTGGGCCTCGCTCCGTCGAACAGAACCAATGTTAATGGCACCCATGGTGGTATAGTAAGAAGAATCAAGAATGGGGATGGAAAAATGGTGAAGGATCTGTGTGATAGCCAAAGGAAAGATGAGCTTACAACGGGTCGTTGTATCCTGATAGACATCAAGGATAGAAGTGATGAAGTGAGAGGGGAAGTCTATGGAAAGGTCCTTTAAGAGGGACAAAAGAAAGTGAGCACGAGGCTTGGTGATAGAGTTATAGTGAGACAGTGGAGTAAGAACAAAAGTTATCACCATGTTAAGGAATCTCGGACCTTTTGCAAAGCCCGAGCATGGGGTGTTTTGCTTCCCATCCCATGTGGAAGGCGTCTCACAAAAATGAGATAGAAGCTCATTTCTAGACACAGTCCAAAGAAGATCACAGCCGGGGTAGTTAGGATGCGCTACCCTCGGAACATGTAGTACCTCAGATATAAGATCTAGGGTAACTACGATATGTGTACCTCGAAATGTCATGGCAAACCAAGGTATAGAGGTATTAATACCGTGTATATTGGAGTAAAACTCCTGTATAAACATGATGGGACACCTCAAGGGTCTCTCACAAAGAGATTCCTAGCCCCGAGTCCGAATGACCGCAAGGAAAGGAGTGTCAGCAAAGTTCGACAAAACAACACGGCGCTCCGAATGAATGCCACATTTCTGAAGAGGGGGAACGGGAGGATCAGAAGAAGAAGACTCAGAACCAAGAGGGTTCTGAGCCGGAGTGGATTTGCGCTTAGGTGCCATGCGCAGTCTATCTGAGAGAGAGAGAGAGAGAGAGAGAGAGAGAGAAAGAGAGAAAAAAACATCACAACCAGAAATAGAGACATGAAAGGATACGTATGCATGAAATATGCATGAACATGTGACGTGCAAAATATAACTTGCATCATGGGTAAAACCCAATCCAAACCTACCAGCACAAATCTAAATGCATGAAACATTGTTAAAATGCAATGAGAATGCAATGCATGAGCATATAATGACAATTTCACAAAGCCCAACCCAAAAATTTCAAGAAACACTCAAAAACCCCAAAACCTAGGTCTAAAATGCATGGATGCATGAAAAGAGAGAAGATTATAACACTTACCAAGTGTTTCAATCCTGATATAGGCCAACAAGCACAAGGGTAGAAGGTTTTGAGTGAGAGAGAAGTGTTTGGGGTGAGAGAAAAAGGTTTTTTGTCGAGAGAGAGAAGAAGAAATGAAATCTGATTTGTGCTCTAACCTTAAATAGAAATCGTAGCTTGATGGATCGAGATATCTGTCGACGGAAAAAAATACCTCGATGGATCGAGAAGCTGTTGAGAATCTATCGGCCAGACAGAAATTTTCTCGATGGTTCGAAGAAGCTGTCAAGCATCTATCGAGAAGAAACCCAGAAACCTCGATGGATCAAGATTGCGATAAGATCGGTGGAGACAAGAAGAATGAGGGGCTCGATAGAAGAGAATCTATCAAGGATCTGTCGAGAAGCTGTCAAGCTTGAAGAAAAGGAGATTTTCAAGGAGGAAAAACACAAAGAGATGAATGCAACAAGCAAGCTACTCAAACATAGATCCAATCAACATATTAAGCTCTCAAAACATCTCTCAACATATATGCAAAGCATTCAAGATCCAAAACACACACACACACACACACTAAACAAGTCTAACCAATTTTATATTTTAAAAACAAGTTAAGACATTTTAGTGAGCATATGTTAACACATGTATTCCTTATGATGGCCAAATCACATTGTACTTGCACATGTATCAAAAGTAGTAAAGAATTTGCGTGTTGTGTGTGATAACATAGCAAGAGTGCATAAGTGTCTCATATTATGACAATTTGAGATATGAGAAAATCAAATACACTCACACATAATCATAACTGCTTGATGGGGACTATCACCTTCGAGGTACATCCTATAATTCCCACATCTCCTAGAAACACACTTGCAACCACATTTAAAAGCATTTTAATTCTTTTTGCTTTTGATTTTCTTTGCATATTTTTCTTTTTGAGCATATCATGCATGGGTATATAAGAGAGAGAGAAGAAATACCCAATTATGTAAGCTTAAACATCACAATTTTGCTATGCCAAAGCACACAGATGTTATTCATGATTGGCGGGCTTTAGTGGTGAGATGGTTATTTATGCCTTTCTCTTAGGATTTTTTAGTCCTTCCCGTCAAAAAGAGTGATATGAGTGTTAAGTATAAAAGATCACTTAATCGTACTCATCACAAACATGAGCCACAAAGCTCACTTTCTTAGTTGTGCATTGAGATGCTCATCTAAGCTACAAGAGATACAAAGTTAAGAAACTTTGTTTCAATGGCCATCCATGGTACACAAGTACCAATATATACAAAACACACACTGTTTTTGTATATTTCTGATTTTTCAATTTTTTATTTTATTTTTATGAAAAACAAAATAAAGTAAAATTGAAAACAAACAAACAAGAACATGTTAAACAAAACAAAGCATAAAACTAGATGCAAATGCATGAGAAAGGATGAGAAAGAGGAGAGATCACTCTATGAAGATTACACCAATGTTTTGGCATAGGAATTTAAACCGTTTGCTATCAAGAGGCTTAGTGAACAAATCAGCCTTCTGATCATCAGTGTGGATAAACTCAAGAGTGAGTCTGCCATTTTTGACAAGCTCCCGGATGAAGTGGTGTCGTATCTCAATATGTTTAGTTCAAGAATGTTGAACAGGATTTTTAGAGATGTTAATGGCACTAGTATTGTCACAATAAATGGTAAGATGTTCTTGACGAATACCATAATCAAGGAGGAGTTTTTGCATCCACAGAAGTTTTTGCATCCATAGAAGTTGGGTGCAACAGCTACCGACAGCAATGTATTCGACCTTAGCTGTGGATAATGAGATGGAATTCTGCTTCTTACTCATCCAGGAGACAAGATTATTACCCACATAAAAACAACCCCTCAAAGTACTTTTTCTATCATCAGCATTCCCAGCCCAGTCTGTATCAGAATACCCAGTTAAGACATCATTGGTGTCCTTGCTATACCACACACCGAAATCGGCAGTGGATTTGACATATTTTATGATTCTTTTTAAAGCAGTCATATGAGACTCTTTGGGGTTAGCCTGATATCTAGCACACACTCCTACACTGTAACTAATGTCAGGTCTACTAGCAGTAAGGTAAAGGAGACTACCTATCATGCTTCTATATAAAGAAGAATCAACATTTTTCCCTAACAAATCAACAGTGAGTTTAACATTTGGGCTCATGGGAGTTCCAACAAGACTAGCAGATTCCAAACCAAACTTTTTCACAATATTCTTGGCATATTTAGATTGAGATATGAATATACCTAACTCTTGTTGACGAATCTGTAATCCAAGGAAGTGATTCAACTCTACAATCATGCTCATCTCAAACTCGGCTTGCATAAGCTTTGAAAAGTTATGAGCAAGTTCATCCTTTGTAGACCTAAAGATGATATCATCAACATAGACTTGAGCGACTATCAACTCGCCATTCTCCCTTTTGATAAAGAGAGTTTGATCAGCTTGTCCTCTTGTGAAACCATATGAGACCAAGTAATGTGTAAGCCGGTCATACCAAGCTCTGGGTGCTTGCTTTAGTCCATAGAGAGCCTTCTTGAGGTATAACACATGATCCAGAAAGTGTGAATCAATGAATCCTTTAGGCTGAGCAACATAGACATCTTCTTTAAGAAACCCATTCAAGAATGCAGTCTTTACATCCATTTGGTAAAGCTTGAACTTCAAGTGACAAGCTAAGGCTAGGAGAACCCTAATGGATTCCATACGAGCTACAAGAGCAAATATTTCATCAAAATCTACTCCTTCCACTTGAGAGTATCCTTGGGCCACTAGACGAGCCTTGTTGCGGATCACATTTCCCTCCTCATTAGTTTTATTTCGGAATATCCATTTTGTGCCAATGATGTGCTCTCTTTCCGGTCTAAGTACTAGGGTCCAGACATCATTCCTTTGAAACTGGAGCAGCTCATCATGCATGGCCTCAACCCAGTTTTCATCCTGGAGAGCGTCCTCAACCTTGGTGGGTTCACAATAACTTCAGGAGGGTGATTCAGTTTGATCCTTGAGGAAGGTCCTTTCTCTTCATGAGATTCAGACTCAGGTGATGTAGGAATATCTGTGAAGACTTCTACAACACTTGAAGTACTTGGAGAAACGGGCTCTTGATCAACTTCTTCTTGAACATCCTTAGGTTCTGAAGGAAGAATTTCCTTAGGTATTTCCTCACTGCTTTTCTCAAAACCAGAGTTTGAAGCTTCATCAATAACAACATTGACTGTTTCCATCACCTTCTTAGTTCTTTTGTTGTACACTCGATAAGCTTTGCTTGTGGAGGAATATCCCAAAAATATTCCTTCATCGCTTCGGGAGTCAAACTTTCCCATATTCTCTCTATCCTTGAGGATGAAACAAGTACTTCCAAAGATTTTGAAATACTTCACATTTGGCTTTCTTCCCTTCCACAATTCATAGGGAGTGTTCTTTGTACCGGGTCTGAAACATACCTTGTTAATCGTATGACATGCGGTGTTGACTACTTCTCCCCATAAATTTCTGGCCACATCTTTATTGTGTAACATGGCTCTAGCCATCTCATGAATGACTCTGTTCTTTCTTTCTACTACACCATTTTGCTGAGGAATGCTAGGAGTAGAGAATTCTTAAGATATACCAGATCTAGTGCAAAAGGATTCCATGTATGAGTTCTCAAATTCTTTACCATGATCACTGTGAATTCGATCAATCTTCATGTTCTTTTCATTTTGCAGTCTTGTACACAAAGGTTCAATATGCTCAAAAGCATCTGACTTGGATCTTAGGAGAATGACCCAAGTATACATGGTGAAATCATCTACTACAACTATGATGTATCTCTTTCCTCCAAGAGATTCAATTCTAGTTGGACCCATGAGATCCAGATGTAGTAGCTCCAAAGGTCTAGATGTAGCTGATGTCTAAGTGCTTGGATGTTTTGCTTTCGTCTGTTTCCCAAGCTGACACGGTCCACACACAACATTGCTAACCCTGCTGAGCTTTGGTATTCCCAACACTGATTCTTGCTTACAATTGATAGATGTTTGTAGCTAGCATGTCCCATCCTTTGGTGCCATAGGTCATCATTTGGCAAACAAATACTATTGCGCATAATATCAGCATCAGGTACCAATCCATAGAAGTTATCCAGAGTGCAGACTTCGCTCATGAGTTTCTCCCTAGACTCATTCAACACAAGGCATTTCCCTTTTGAGAACAGCACCATGAAGTCTTGATCACATATCTAACTTATGATCAACAAGTTCACCCTCAGATCTTCTACATACAACATATTTGTAATGTCTGGCAGTCCAGGTAGAGAGATGGTTCCCTTCCCTTTTCAAGTACTCATATCTCTCTAATGAGATATTATTTACTTAATGTGTATCTTCACCACCTAGGATGAACACATATCTTGAAATCCAACTTCATGAATCACAATCAAACTACAAGTCAGTATTTGTACATCCAGTAATTATCAAAACCTCACTTTTGTGGACAAGCATATAATCCCTCATTCCCCTAAAATATTTGAGTATATGCTTTACTCCTACTAAATTAAGTGATCTTTGATTCAATTGATATTTGCTTACCATACCCACCGCAAAATAGATATTTTAGCCTAGTATTTAGCATAGCATAAAGACTTCCTATTAATTTGGTATTAGGAACCATCTTAATATGCTCCTCCTTTTATATGTTTTAGGACTATAGTCCTTTATAAAAGAACTTCATACTTAAAAGGAAAGAATCCTTTCTTGAAGTATTACATGCTATACTTGGCTAGAATCTAATCTATTTAAGCAGTTTGAGATAGACCCAACATCCTAATTTCTGAATTTTAACAAAGTTTAATTCTTAGGATGTGACTAGTCTTTCCCAAGTACTTTATATCAAACTGGACTAGACAACAAAAACTCTATTGATGACAATAACTCTACATCATTCTAAATGATTAGAATGTCATCAACATACATTAAGAAAATTATTATTCTATATAGCTTTATATACACCTAAGGCCTTTTAATACTTGATCAAAATCAAACAATTTGATTTCTTGATCAAAGATGATATTTTATGATTCAGATGCTTGCTTTAGTCCATAAATGGAATTTAAGCAACTTGCATACTAAACACTACTAGTTCTTTGCTATGAACAAGTCTAGTTACATCATATAGATGTCTTCCTCAAGATTGCTACTAAAAGAAGCTTTCTTGATATCCATTTGCCATATTTCATCCAAATGAAATATAATGGATAAGAGAATCTAGATAGAGTCAAACTTGACTATTGGTGAAAAAATCTTTTCATAGTCGAACCATTTCTTTCTAAATAAATCTTTTCATCACTAGTCTTGACTTTGAAGGTTTGCACCTTTAAATCTATCAATCTCATTTTTCTTGTAGACCTATTTGAGAACAATAGGCTTAATGCCACTAGGCGCCTCTACAAGTTCTAGACTTTGAATAAAATCTAATTCTATTCACATATCCTTGATCCAGTAATCCATATTCATATCATCTATTGCCTTTACGTAGGATCGAGGATCAAATTCATATCCTTGTGGAATGACTTCAAAAGTTTATTCCAAAAGTATGAATTTATTTGGTAATTGACAATCCTCCCACTACGATATTGTACCGGTGTACTAGCTATATATCTAGAATAATGCCTTGTGGTGTATATATCAATAATTGAGAAGACTTTGATACCAAATTTGATGGAATCTCTCTGTGTGGAAGGGGAAATGGATAACTACTTCCGTTCTTAGAATATATGATTATAGCACCATGAACGGTTGCTTGCCACCATTCATTCATGCCACCGTAAGGTTCCTTCTTTTGTAGAAAATATATTCTTTTGGCTAAAACTATCACCTTTTTGCATTGGGAACTATATGATATATTCAGAACCATTTGACCATGGAAATAAGTGTTGTGTTGTTTATTAAACAACACAACACGTATTTCTATAACATTTTTTTACCTACACGTATTTTTACAACACTTAAATAATGTTACTAGAACAACATTACCAAACACGCCCTATATTTCTTATGGTATATATGCTAACTATGAGTAAGAGTGTTTTTAGGTTTTTTTTTTTCTTTGGACAGAAAAGCAATAGAAGTATACATATTGATATAATGCCCGTTTGTTTGCACTTTCCTCTGGCAAAAAGCGCTTTTTGAAACCCAAAAAATAATATTTGCGTTTGGTAAGGTTTTAAACGCAACTTTTTAGGTCTTACACATTTTGGCATGGCAGCTTTGAGCTGCAGTTGCAAAACGAACAAACACGTTTTCTCAAAACAAAAATATTACCGTTGGTGGTTTCTCTTTTTCCTAAATTGCCCATGGTTTTTTCTGCTCCTCTATGCTGCTATGTTGCGGCATCTTGTCTTCTTCTTCTTCTTCTTCTTCTTTTTCTGTGCTGCTTCTTCTTCTTCTCTTCTATAAATATATATATATTTTTTTTTTTTTTTGACTTACGTCTTTCATATCTAATCTCAAAAAAAAAAAACATTTTGAATTTGGGGGGGCTTTGTGTGGAGGAAAGTAAAAGAAAATGAAAATAAGAAGATGAGGAAGAAGTGAACGAGTGGATGAGAAAAAAGTGAACGAAAAAAAAAAAAGAGTTTTTGGGTTTGGGTAAAGCAACGTGGAAGACGAGTGGATGAGAAAAAAGTTTTTTTTTTTTAAAAAAAAAAAAAGAGTTTTTGGGTTTGGGTAAAGCAACGTGGAAGAAAATATAGAGAGTACGAACACAGATTATTTCACAACTTCTTTTCACAACTGTGATGTTATAGAGTATGTGGTGGAGAAAAAATTGTGAGTACATGTATAATCCTAGAACAACTCATTTAAAAAATAAGTGTTAATAAAATTTTATTTTACAAAGATTAATTTTAAATTAGTATTGTGAGAATATTGAGACATTTTATTATATCTCTAAACTTTTTTAAATTAGTACTTTTTTTCTTCAGAAAAAAAAAAAATAGTACTATTGACTAGAATATTTTTATAACAATTTCATAATAAAGTTTACATAGTAAGTTGTTATTAGTTCTCATCTAGACCTACTGGTGATATTTTTTTTTCCTACCATAAACAACTTGTCATATAGACTTTATTGTGAAATTTTTGTGAAAATATTGTTCCATAACTTGCATTAAGAGAGGTAATTAAAACAAAGAATTCTATTTATATATATATATTTTTTTTTTCCTTTTTGGTAATTTATCCCTCAAACTGTCACTTTTATAAGTGTTAACCAAACACTCAGTTTTTTCAAAAAACACTTTTTAACAGCTTTTATCAAACACTCAGCTTTTACAAAAAGCCAATTCTCATACCGCACTTTTTAAAACCCCCACTTTTTCAAAAGCACAATATCAAAAAGCTGAACCAAACTCACCCATAGTATTAAAAAAAAAAAAAAAAAAAAGAGAGAGAGAGAGAGATTGATTTTGTATTATTACTGTAATCGCTCTAATTTTTTATATTGAAATTTTATTTTCATCACCACCTGTAAATGTAGGCTTAGCTTAGAATCAAATTATATAAATCTTTGGTATTCTTCTCTTTGTTTGTAATTGAGTCTTTTTTTTTATAATTTTTATAATTTAGTTCTGGTTCATATTATTTGTTTGTGATGTAGGCTTAAGATCAAACTATAAATCTTCTCAAAAGGTCAAACTATAAAAGTCATAGTTGTATTGAGATTTCAAGTAATCAATTAATTCAGCTCAATCCCCTTCAACCATTATGTAACTATCCTATTAAGAGAGTATAATTTTTAACAAATTGTAACTTTATCTATAGGACTAATATATACGACTATTTTGTTACCAATTCATTGGCTAACCCACTCTTCTGCATTCCTTCATTTTAATTATTTTGTTTATAAGTTTGGAAGGAGAAGAGAGGATATAACAAGGAAGTATGAGAAGAGGAGAGAAGAGGAAATGGGTGGAGAGAAGGGAAGATATACCTCCTTTATTTTGACATTTTAAAAATTGTAATGGGTGAGAAGGAAGTAGATACTAGATATATATCTCTCCCTCTATTTAATTAAGAGTGATGATAGGAATTAATTAGGGCCTGTTTGGTTCATGTGTTTAAACACATGTTTTCAGTTTTTAAACAACATTATACATATTTTCACACACTTTTTCACCCACACGTATTTCCAAAAAAATTGAAAACTGTTGTTCAAACACACGTACCAAACGGGCCCTTAGTATCATACATTTTATTATATATTTAACCTTTATAAATTAACGTGTGACCAATAAGTCAACCACTAAAAAATAATTTTGGGATTCATTTATTGCATTGTTGAAGTGACATCAATTATAATATTGTTACATCATTTGTAAACATTAATTATGTAATAAAATTTGTAATAACTTTAACATTTTCCTCTAATTAGTTATGGGTGGAAATGAAAGAAAATAATAATATATAAATATATCATTCCTCTGTTTACTTCTGTAATTAAATCCAAACCCACTCAAATCCTTTCTCCTCTTCTCATTCGATTTGATTGATGTTCTCCTCCTCTTTTTTATTTTTTAATCTTCTTTGTTTTCTCCACCTACCATGTGAAAGCTTGATTCTCAAAAAAAAAAAAAAAAAACAATGTGAAAGCTTGGCCTTTTGTTTTTCTTTAGGTTTTTCCTTTTAAGTGTCAAAATTAACATCACATGAGTTGCTTACTTAGGGTATGTTTGGTAACTTTTTTTTTCCTTTATTTTCTATTTTCAAAAATAATTTTCTATTTTTGAGACTAAAAAACTTGTTTGGCAACCTAAAATGGACAGGAAACAATAACTGTTTTCAAAACTCAATTTGTGAAGGAAACTGAAAATATGCAAAAGGCTGTTTTCAATTTCTAATTTTCAAAAGTCAATGAAAACATGCATTTAATTTAATGAATCTG
>JARYZH020000843.1:0-60352 GCA_030021035.2 Notholithocarpus densiflorus
AGAGAGAGAGAGAGAGAGAGAGAGAGAGAATAATCTACTTGTGGATTTCAAGAATCCACGTTCACGTGTCTATCTTTTCTCACCTACTCCACTTCTGAAGTCCTGATCATTTGAAATGAGAAGAAACGGTGGACCTAGATCCTTCCTTCTTCCATCAGCTAATAATAGAACTCTCTCTCTCTCTCACAATTAAATAGGTTTCTTCTCTCTCTAAGGTTTGAGGTTTTTTATTTTTTTATTTTTTTTATTTTTTTTATTTTTTATTATAGGAATCTAAGGTCGAAGTTGATAGGAGGAAGAGGAAGGAAAATGGTAAAATTATTTACTTGTGGATTTCAGGAATCCACGTTCACGTGTCTCTCTTTTCTCACCTGCTCAACTCTCGAAGTCCTAATCATTTGAAATGAGAAGAAACGGTGGACCTAGATCCTTCCTTCTTCCACCAGCTAATAATAGAACTCACCCTCTCTCTCTCTCTCTCTCTCTCAATTAAATAGGTTTCTTCTTTCTCTCTAAGGTTTGAGGGTTTTTTATTTTATTTTTTTTATTTTTTATTTTTTTTATAGGAATCTAAGGTCTGAGTTGATAAGAGGAAGAGGAAGGAAAATGGTAAAATTATTATCAATTTTACTACAAAAGCTTTAGAAATTAATAAGAAAATATTACTGTGTACCATTGGTGTAATGGTTACTCTTAAAAAAAAAAAGGTACTTGTGGGGTGAGGGGCAAGTGCTCGGATTTAAGTCTAGAGTTTTTACAAATTTTATTATTATATATAAACTTTACAAACTGATAAATTAGTGATAAAAAAATGTAAATTTTTTTTTTTTTGAGAAACAAAAAAAATGTAATTTAAATATCTACTTATTATGTTGATGAAGACGCAATACACATTCATTATTACATTATTAGAAGTATATCACTATAGGTTTATATGGTAAAATTTATAATGTCACTAGCTACCATCAATTAAAGGAAAATATAACGGACGAATGAGAAAAATATATAGATGGCTGGAGGAGGGAGGGGGGAATTACAATTCATCTGGGAAAAAGGAGCCATCATTTCCTTGCTCCCTATTAAATAATAATAATAATAATAATAATAATAATAATAATAATAATAATAATAATAATAATAATAATGATTTTAATTATTTCAATCATGGGGTAAATCCCATATGAAATTTAATTATAGAAAAAATAAACGAATTTCAATATGAGTATTTGTGTATCTTATGCATGAAGAGAGGGTATCTTCTCTAGATAATAAACAATTAAAATCTTCTTGCTTGCAGGAAAAATGACAGCAAGATTAGTGTACCAATCTTACGAAATGTCTTCTTCTTGGGTCTGCTGGGGTGAGAAAACTGTCAACCAAATATACAAGTCATGGCCATTAAAATAAAATTGTGTTTAATTCCTTTTTTAATTTTAATTTTAATTTTATATTTAGAGCCGTGTTAGGGAGGACACTATTTTACGCAGGACTAGAACACACTTCACCAGCGTTTGCATCTGCCTTGGCCAACTTAATTCCATCAATTACCTTTATCTTAGCAGCTTTGTGCAGGTATGAATAAAGCATAATTTCTCCTTATTTGTATTTCAGATTCCTGTGGTAGATCTAGTTCTTTTGGATTTTATTGCTTTTATTGATTTTTTTTTTTTTAAATTGAAGATATGTTGGTGTTGGGCCTTATCCATCTCAAGCTTTCAGCCTTTTAATAACCTCCAGCCTCCAGGAGCTTAGAGACAGTAGCGGTAGAAATAGGCCCAACCTTTTTACAAAAGAAGCCGCATTTAGAGAGACAATAAGCGGATTTTTTATTTTTTATTTTTATAATAACTAGATAGTTATAATCAGAGAGGAAAATTTTGAATACTAGGTATCATGAACACGTTAAAAATTACAAAACTCTTAGCATGAGAAAATTAATTCAAGTACATGTGAACAAAAATAATATAACACAATATATAAAAATGAAGTTACAAACTATTATATCTTGTCATAAAAAAATAAAAAAAAGGAAAGAGAACTTTCCTCTCAAGAAAAAAAGAAAAAAAATCAGTGCATGACTTGTTGCTTCCCCTTAACTATCATATCAAAATTTAAAAACTCCCCCCTTCAGGAAGGATGACTTGTTGGGAGAAAACCCACTTTTATACAAATTATGAAAATCCAACAAATAGGGTTAGGGCTATACTTAGTTATGCACAATTAAATTCAAACACTGTTGCATTGACAAGTAAAAATACAAACAATATTATTTGTAAATGATGCAATTTACGTTCTCATCATTCAAAATTGCAATTACGTTCCAATTTCTTAGTGCGGATGCATAAGGTATACCCCAAAACAATTTCATGGACATTCTTACTAAAAACTGCCATAATAGGAATAAATATGGTTTTTGCAAGTGTTTGGAGGCTATTTTTTAACCTAACATTCTTACTAGAATATTTCCCTCTCGCTGACATATAATGCCTTTTTCTCTATGCTTTCAAATATTCCAAAATAATCTCTTGATTCGTGAGCAACTAAATTTTGTTATTCAGGATGGAGAAATTACAGATTTCAAAGCGTAGTTCTCAAGCCAAGATATTGGGAACTATTGTGGCATTTGCTGGTGCAACACTGATGACCCTGTACAAGGGTATCGCCTTGATTTCTCTACATAATCACCACTCACATCAATCTGCCAATTCGTCAAAAGTATTCTTAGACAAAGATTCAATAAAAGGTTCCCTCATGCTTGGCGTTTCATACATTTCATTGTCAGCGTTCTTCATCTTACAGGTGATCTTCTGGCTTCAGCGTTGAATTAATACTAAATTTCAGCCATTATTTTCATCTATGGTTGGTAGTCTCTAATAAAATATGTTGGCTGTGACAAGAGGTAAATGTAATATCCTTATTATTTAGCTAAAATATGGCAGTTGCTCTGAAATTAATTAGAGTTTCTGGTGAGTGTCAAGTTGGTCTTTGAATTTCGATAAGGATAATTAATTCTCTGGATATAAGTTTAATGGTAAATCAAAATTTTTGTTTGTATTTACCGTTAAAGCTGATAGATTTAATAAATAACATTCACATCTTAAAAATAGTATTTCAAAATAATTGATAATGTAGGGGGAATAAAATATGTACATTATGTGATATTGTGATTGGATCGGTTAGCTTTTAACCTAAACTAGTAGCAGGAAAAAAAGTGCTCGTGATAATAAAGTTTTTTTTTTTTTTTGGGTAGAAATCGTGATAATAAAGTTATTTGGGCATAATGATAACTATAATAAAGTTGATTGTCAGGTAGTGGCAAACAGTAAATAAACTTATTCGTGTCCCCCACCCACAATGGATGGGTAGCGCACTTCTCAAAAACAAAAACAAAAACAAAAAAACTTATGCGTCTGTATTGTCACCAATAGCACGAGCAAAATGGATTGTCGGATACAAAACCAGGATTTGGTATTCCATAATTGGGATTTATTAATATATGGTTAAGGCATACTTAATTGGACTCTCCATAATTAGTCAATATTGTTTGTTTGAGTTTTCACAATTTATGGGTTTTAGTTAGCTCAATTACTCATTTGGTAAAGTTTTTGATAGTTGAATAAAAGATTTAGAGTTCAATTCCCGCCTACACCAAAAACTGATTGATATCTTAGTTTAATAATAAAAAATTATCATGAGAAGTAGATGTCATATTTCGAAACTCTCTTAAAAATAAAAAAGAGTTTACACAACTTTAATATAAAAGTGATTTAAATGCATCATGCATTATGTTTGCTAAGTTGTAAGATAATCACAAGAATTTTTTTTTTTTTTAATTTTAATTTTTTGATGTCCTAAGGATATTCATTTAGAAAATATTTTGAAACTCTTTTATGGGGAAGGATAAAAAAAAGAGTTAATTTTTTAGTTTTTTATATTTTTCATAAAAATGGTATCAAAATTTACTTAAAATAGTTCATTAACAAATGTCCTAAGAACACAAGTTAATTAGACATTTTTTTAATAATTATTTAAAATTTGATTCCTAGATTTTCTCTATTAAAAATACTAGAAATTGTTAGCTGAATTATAAAGATAATCGTAATTAAGATGATTACAATATTAAAAACTAACGCACATCTATAACTATTGCAGACGATAACAATTAAGATGTATCCAGCACCAATAACACTTACATCTTTAACATGCTTATCGGGTACAATACTCTCCACAATCATGACCGCAATTTTGGATCATAAAGCTTCGTCATGGAAGTTATCATGGAACATCACCCTACTAGCTCCAATTTATAGTGTAATCTTCTGACTTAACACCAAATTTTCCTATTCATATTTACGAAAGCCTAATTATATAGTCTTTTGCAGGGAGTTGTGATATTTGGAATCACAGTATATCTTCAAACATTGGCAATAAGACAAAAAGGGCCAGTTTTCATGACAGCATTTAGACCATTGGCCACTGTAATTGTAGCCATTACAGGTCTATTTCTTTTAGGCGATGCTTTATATTTTGGAGGGTACGTACGTATGTGGATTATTGAGCTAGATTAGTGAAAAATGAGATTTTATAGAAAAAAGTAAAAAGTTACAAATTTGGAATAGCAATTCTCATATTTCTACTTTTACTCCAGCGTTATTGGAGCTATGATGATAATTCTTGGTTTGTACGCAACTCTATGGGGGAAGCAAAGAGAGAAGGCAGAGAAGCTGTCGGAGCAAACCATGTCTGTGGAAGGTACTGAAATCAAACAAGAAAAGTAATAGAGGTAAATAAATATGTATAGATTGTAATTTCATATAAGTGAAGAATGAAGTAATGTAATTTATATGTTTGAATCAATTTGACCAATGGCAATAATCACAGAAACCTCTGCCAAAATGGATGCATATATATATTAGAGTTATAACTACGTAATTTAAATCTATTATCTACTACATGATAAGGAAATCACGTTAGTGATACAAAGACATAAATAGGCTATATGAATTGTTAGAATATAGGTCTACTTGCTCGAGGACCAGACTCTGTCAAATCTACTTCATTTTTTTTATTTTTTTTTTTTTTTTTGTAATGGGATTAGTATTGTTGTTCTACGTCGGTATTATGCATTGTACTTGTGTACTTTAAACCTAGATTCTTAGGCCTATATTGAAGGTTTTTTATTTTTTATTTTATTTATATTTTATTTTATAAGTTTGATAGTTACAATAAAGAATGTTAAATTTGAATTCTGGACTTTTCGATTATAATCAAGAAATAACAATTACATTATATAAAATAGGTTATCCCCACCTCTGTTGCATGAGCAGACTCCTCCCATTAAGCTACCTGCTGACATTTTACCTAAATCCTTTTCGTTCAACTCACCACCCGCATAAACCAACTCAACATAAGTGGGAATAAGTGGGCGAGTCGTCCAAAACTTTACTATGCACATGTCTTTGGACCAATCTCTTGCACTACACTTAATTAAGTCCAATAACTTACAAGACTTAAAAATAAATAAGGGCTCTCTCTCCTTATTAACGTGGTATTCAATTTATTTTACAAAGACACTAACTGGCCACTTAAGGTTCATTAACCACATAAAACTCCCACTTTTTCTCATTTAATTTGCCAAATTAATTTATTAAAAATTCATTATAATATTAGAATTAATGTTCCAACAAATACCTTTACCACCTTACATGAATCACATACTATTCATGAGCATGGTTTTCAGACCCGGACCGTTCAAAGAACCGGTAAAAATAGATGTTCAAGGTTTTTAAGGTCAGACCGTGGTTCGACTAAGGTCGAACCGCGATGACGTCGTAATTAATTAAACCCCAAATATAGATATTAAATTTATAAAACATGCAAAATTGACTAATATATCTATATATGTGAGGGAAATTTAATGATTTTCAAGCATATATTTACAAATTAAATAAGATAAAATAAAATAATAACCATGAAAACATTAAAATATATGATTAATTTTTGAAATAAAGTTGAATATCTTTGAAGGATTTTAATTATAAATTTTTTTATATTCCTTTTAAGAGATGGATAATTTAATTCAATAGAATAGAATTGTGTTAAGCTGTTTTTATAAAAATTAAAAAAAAAAATTGCGTTAAGTTTTCTTCAAGTATTTTATTTATTATTTTTTTTTGTTGAGCATCAACTTGCAAGCTTAGCTGAGTGGTTAGACTCTAGCTCCAACTCTGACTGTGCCAAGGTTCTAAACCTGTTAAGCACACTTTTCTGATTTTTTCTTAATTAACAAGCATGGTTGGACCGTAAATTTCAAATAAATCTGGTTCTTTATGTTTAAAAAACCAGATTTTAGTCCGGTTTTCGGTTATCCCTTGAATTTCAGTCCGGTTTTTAGTTAACTTGGTCGGACTGTCCGGTCCGGTTTGGGTTTGACAACCTTGTTCATGAAGCAATAAAGGTCCGTTTGGCTGGAGGAGTGAAAAAAAGTGATTCTACATGTGCATACACAGTCACTTTTTGATTCCAATCATTTATACTGTGTGTACGCACAATTACCATGCACACACATTATACTATTCATTCCAATCTCATTGTAGTTGTTGCATCTTGTCATTCTCCCTCTTTTAAATGGATGTAAAGAACGCATTTCCTTATTATGAAATCTAGTAGAGGAAATATATATGAAGCCACCTCCATAATTTCCTCATCCTCCCAATAAAGTTAATTTGATGACTATGCCTTGCATTATATAGATTTAAGCAAGCAACACGTGCCTGATTTGCAATGTTCATTTCCTCTATCTCACAGATTGGAAGTTCGGCCTGCTCCTATGTCTTGTCCTTGCTAATTCGAAACACAAACCACAGTATTGTTCTTCTTTTTCTATATACGGATGTCATGATAATTATAGGTGATGATTTGTAGGATTCACGAGCTCAAGCAGTTTCTCAGTCAACACTCAACACTTCTAAATGAAATATTTAGGTCCACTCAGCGACTTCCTTGGCCATGAGGTTTCCTCATCCCTGCATGGCTATTATCCAACCCAAGCCAAGTACACATCAAATCTCCTTTCTTAAGTTAGTATCATAGACAGTAAGATAGTTGACACAACAATGTGTCCAATGTTCGCTGTAATGCTCATGATGATGAACCCCTTCGTGATACCACTCTTTACGTACAGTGGTTGAGACCTTGATTTATCTTTTTGTCACACAGTTACATCTCATATGCTGTGCACATCGTTGTACAAGATTGCGCCCCATTTGGCTTCTGTTTTAGGCTAACCTCAATAGGTGGAGTTTTGTTGGTGTCCCTCTTAAATCGAGGGTTTTAACAGGGAGTTACCATTTATTTTGTTTAAAGAAAAAAAAATTATATAAATAAAAATGCATTTCATTGAATAATTGAACTTGTCATTAAATAGAAAATAACATTACAGCTTACAAGGTCTTGGTCCTAAATATAATATAAAAATTACATGAGTTTTGTCTAAGTTACATTCTATAAAATGTAAAACTACACGGACAGGAACTAGTCTAAGAACCTTTAATCTAAGTTCGAATGATAAGTTACAAGGTGAAAAGGGGTTAGACACCCACCTTGCTCAAAGAAACCAGTCTTTTAGACTATGTTGGCCATTGGTCAATCACATTATCCATACAAACAAACATGTAATCAATCAATTGCATCTTAAAACTTGAAAGTAAACGTGACATGTGATCTTGCTCAAAATTAAAAAAAGTGTTTGTGTGTGCATGCATAGTGAAAAATCTGAATTCTAGCATAACGATTATTTCATTTGGATTTGGATTCAAAACAGGATGACTGTGTGTGTGGTAGGTGTAAAACCCTAATTCTAGCATTGGATAATTTCATACAAATGGGAATTCAAAACATGGTGATTATGTCACTATAATGACATTTTTTTAGTGGCGTTTTCAAACACCAGACCTATAGAAGCGTTTGAAAATAGCCTATAGTGGTGTTCATGAATGCCACTATAGGCCCTTTAAAAAAAATAAAAAAAAAATTAAAAGGGTTTATAGTGGTGTTCATAAATTTTGGAGAGTTGAAGGAAATAAACCTTTTGATTAAGACTAGAGGGAGTCGCCCTAATTTAGGTGAATTCCTTTGTAAATGTCTCGAAAACAGTGATTTTACTATTTTTAATTATATTTATTTTCCTTAATAACTTTTAGTTTAAAAGCCAGAATAAGGTTCCGTCTATTTTGGAATGTTTCTTTGAGACAGTTGTTTCAATTTTCGCAATTATCTTAATTTTGTTATTTTTGGTAAAAAATTACTATATTGCCACCTAATTACGTGATTTGCGTGAATTAGAGTTTTCTAGGCATTTTCCTAGCCGCCCTATGTTTTTATTTTTACTATTTAAACATATTGTAGCCTCTAGGGCAATTTAGTTTTTCAGATTAATACAAAATTCAAACTTTTTTTCTATTGTTTCTCTTTGGTGGATTCCAAAACTCTATCACCTTGTGAATTTAAGCGACCTCTCGTGGATTCGAGGTCTTCATTCAGAGGCTAATGTGTCTAGTTTATTTTTTCCATTCAGAAAGCAACGTGTTTGTTTTCTTATAGCTTCCGCGACATAAAAATTACTATCTTACCCCTAGGATGTGGAATTACCATTTTCTCTTAAGACATGGTTAAATTCATGTTGTAAAATGAGATATCTACAGTTGTCAGCCAGTTCGTGGTGGTGCCATGATATTCTTATTTTGCCACCATCCTTCATATTCTTCGATGTCTAGAATACACATTGTTCCATAGAGTCTACTTCTCCTCACAATCACCATTGAATGGATCTTATAATGATGCTGATCTACTACATTGAAAAATTTAGTTTCAAAAGTGTAATCGAATCCATGTCTCAACTCCGTCAACTTTTATTGATAACTTTATTTGGTGCAAAAAAAAAAAAGATTCAAATAATATATCTACTTTTTATGTTATCAAATTTATTTGGTGCAAAAAACAAGAATATTCAAGTAATATATCTCCTTTTTATTCCAACAAGTACTCACATAGGTACATTATATATGTAAATAATAAATGTGTGAATTACATTTTGCCAAGAGTTTTGTAACTCAACTGACACCTTCTGATATTTCTAATAGTGATGTCCAAGATTCAAATCTCCTTTTTACAATAATTGAATTTTTTATTTATTTAAAAAAGGAACATGTCGGTCGAAATTCTACACTATAAATCTTTATAATAATAAAAAGTTACTAATTTATTATCGCTTAATGATGCACATACAAAGGGAAGTCGATGTTATTTGGCCATGTATTTGTGCCCTAAAGAGTGTAACTAAACCAATGTGTAAGTGTGCATTTGGGAATGACTTTTAAGCTTCTATCACTACTGTAGGATCCACTTAGCTTGTTTTTTGCAATGTTATTAATTTTGTTTTGTTCCAAATGGAATAGATAGAATATTTCGTACCGACATGCAATACGGTACAGTAATACCACCCGTTCCGCCTTAAGTCAAATTCTAGTCAGTTTTGGGAAGTTCCGGAAAATTCCAATGAATCTCAGCCGAAATGTAAATTTTGGCCAGTATCAAATTTGGGCATAAAAAGGGAAAAAAAGAAAAAATCTTTACAAACCCATCAATCTCCCGGTTGTAGTTCGCCTGAATGAATCCAGCCCACTTCCTTCTTCTTCTTCTTCTTCTTATTCTTCTTCTCTTTTTTTTTTTTTTTTTTTTTTTTGGTACACTTGGTGACTGGTCTTTTGCTCTTTATTTTCTGTCCTCTAGAGTCTAGTCTTATCTTATTAGCTTTGCTGTCATCTTTTATTATTTTCAAGTTTCAACTTTTCGCTTTTGCTTCATCTAGTGTGAGCCACGTGATTGGCTTGGGAAATGACAAAGGAAAGTTAAAAAAGAAGAAGTCCACAATAAGTGTTAGACATTCAGACTTATTAACTTCATTTCTTCAAAATAAGTTTTTTATTTTTATTTTTCCTATTATCTAGGGACAATGGTACATGTTAATGTTTATTTATTCTAAAAAAAAGAGGTATTATTATTACTATTATTTGGGTGTGCTTTGACTTTCACATTTATTGTATTGTTTACAAATATAGAAAATGTGAATTTCATTTGTAGAAAAATTATAAATAAATATTTTTTATACCCACTTTATTTAATATTTTTTTAAATAAAATAAAATAAAACAATTAATTTATATAATAATATCACCTCTTTGAGTTGATACTTTTATGTTGTATAACAATATATATATATATATATATGTATGTATATGGACTGAGTTCAAGTTACATTTGGTGTAACTCTAAGTAATGTTACACTATTCAATAATTTATTATAGAATTCATATTTTGAAAATCCCACTGTTGAATTACATGTTCTATATGTTCTTAACATTCGTGCTAATTTTCATCCATAAACTCATCTTTTATGCATTATTTTAAACTACAAAAACTTGAATTTAAACAATTGATTTATGACATGACTATTAATCTTTGATCACCTTGAAATTTTGCAAGCATGTAGAATATATAGAAATAATGTAATTTAACGGTGAATTTGTCAAAATTCGCACCCAATTAAAAAATATCAAGTGGTGTAACATTACTTAAAGTTACATCAAGTGTAATTTTAACCTCTTGAACCTATATATATATAAAGGAATACTGAAACCCTTTAAAATGACACGCTGAAATAGGCCGGTATCGAAATATTCCGTTCCACTAAACAAACCTAAACGAGTCCGGAAAGAAATTAATAACGTTGGTTTTTTTGTCAAAAAGTCACTTCTTTGCAATTCCCAGTCCTTGATTTTTACTTTTTTTTTTTCCTCACATTTTCATTTATTGCAGGTCTAACTCTATTCCTTTTTTTTGCTACAGTAATTTCAGAAAAAAAAAACAATTAATTTATTTTATTTTATTTTATTTTAGCTTTTATTTATAGTACTTTTAACCAAAAAATAAAATAAAGAAAGATAAGTTATTAACTAGTTACTAAATAAGTCCCATTGAGAACATTCGTAAAGCACTGGCCTCTGGATTTTGTTAAATCGAAAGTGGAATCAAGGTAGAATTTGCATTCTGCAGTAGTAGACTAGTAGTAGGCCAATTTTTGTACACTGTCGAAAAGCAAATAGGATTAATTTAATTGTCCTTTAGTTCTCACAAGTTCAAACATTAATTAAAATGATAGAACATAGGTATAGAACATAGGTATAGTTCCTTAAGTGTGGTATTTTAAGTTCTCTAATTAAAATCATGAATTCAAAAATGTAGTTATATTAGTCAATACAACCATATATAGTTAATTTCAACAGGAGAATTCAAAGAAAAACACTTAAAGGAATAGTGAAAGCAAGAACCAATTGGCTCATCGCCGGGGAAAGAAACACCTCTTATTTCCACCTCTCCACCATTATACGCAGATCAGCCAACAGAATATCTTGCGTTAAATTGGAGAATGAGGAATGGATTTATGATTTGGAGCAAACAAAGCAATATTTTCGAGAGGGTTTTTTGAAGCTTTATACAACTGAATGCCTTCTTAGCACGAGAGACATGACTCTTGAGATGGCCTGCTGTAGACTATCGGATCATGAGGCCGTGGAGTTGGCTAGCATCCCATCTAATGCTGAAATTTATGAAGCCTTGAAATCCATGAAGCCATATAAAGCCCCAGGGCCTGATGGTCTTCATGCGGGCTTCTTCCAAAGGCATTGGAACTGTGTTGGAGATTCGGTGAAGGATGAAGTGAGGAATATTTTCCTCTCATGCGAGATGCCAGCATTCCTTAACCAAACCCTCATTGCACTCATCCCGAAACAAAAGGGCCCTGAAACCATCAGCCATTTCAGACCCATTAGCCTATGCAACACTGTGTACAAGCTGGTCACAAAAATTCTGGTTCAAAGGCTTCGTCCACACATGCCCAATCTGATCTCCCCGTGTCAAACAGCTTTTGTGGCTGGTAGGCATGGTTCAGATAATGTAATTATTGCACAAGAAATAATTTATTCCTTGAATAAGCGCAAAGGTAAAGAAGGATTCATGGTAGTCAAAATAGACTTGGAAAAAGTGTACGATAGGCTTGAATGGTGCTTCATCCGAAAAGTTCTCACTTGCTTTGGGTTTCCTCCAAACATTACTAAATTGATAATGAGCTGCATTTCCTCTTCTTCCACCTCTCTGATCTTCAACGGAGAAAAACTTCCCCCCTTTACACCTTTTAAGGGGATAAGGCAGGGCGATCCGCTATCCCCTTTCATTTTTCTGTTGTGTATGGAGTATTTGAATGCTCAAATTGAAGACTTGTGTGATTCTAAGCAATGGATGAGGGTGACAGCATCCTCAGGAGGGCCCGGATTCTCTCACTTTTTTTTTTTGCAGACGATCTATTGTTATTTGCAAGAGCAAATACTAAGAACTGTGAAGCCATCACAACAGCATTTGGTTCCTTTTGTGATATGGTAGGGCAGAAAGTTAATAAGAACAAGTCAAAAATCTTATTTTCTCCGAATGTTAGTGTTCAAGTGAAATTGGATATTTGTCAGCAACTAGGCATCCAAGCCACCAACAACTTGGGACGTTATTTAGGCTTTCCTATACTTCATAAGGGGAGAAATGGAAATGCTTATAATTTCGTGATTGAGAGAGTTCAGGACAAGCTTGCTGGTTGGAAGACTCGGGTTTTATCTCCTGCAGGGAAGAGAGTGCTTATTAATTCGGCTTCCACTCCCATTGTGGAATATTACATGCAATGTTGCGCGCTTCCAATCAAAGTGTGCCAAGCTGTGGATAAATTGCATAGAGATTTTCTTTGGGGATCAATGGAGGAGAAAAGAAAGCTCCACCTTGTGAATTGGAATATTGTGACTCTTCCTAGAGATAGAGGGGGACTCGGAATGGTGGAAATGCAATCTAGGAATGAAGCATACCTTGCAAAGCTCTGTTGGAGGCTAGCCAATGAGCAAGAAGCTCTGTGGGCAAGAGCGCTGATGAGCAAATACTTCACGGACCTGAGAATCATTGAAGCAGGTAGGAAGCTCCCTTGTTCCAAGACATGGGCTGCATGCAAGAAAAGGGGGCCCTATCTTTAAAAGAGGCCTTAAATGGGTTATTAAAAATGGGGCCTTAACCAACCTTTGGGCTGACTTTTGGCTCCCTTTTGGCCCTTTGAGATCCTGTATTCAAGGCCCTCTGACTAGGGAGGAAACCGACTTGCTGGTAGTAGATATTAGAGACCAAGGAAGTAATTGGTTTCAGAGTGTGTTAACTTTTGAACTCCCGGAAGAGTTGTGCAATCAGATTCAAGAAGTTCCCTTCTCTTTGGATCTGAACACAGAAGATGTCTCTTGTTGGGCCTTCTCAAAGGATGGATCCTTTAATTTAAAATCTGCCTATTTATTATCTAAAGGGTTAAATTCCTTGAACCTTTCGTCTTTCGCTTGTGAGTGGATTTGGAAGGCTGCCACAACGCCTAGGATTATGTTCTTTTTATGGTTGAGCATCCACAATAGTGTGCCTACTTGCGAAGTGTTGGGTTCTAGAGGTTTTACTCTTGATACAATCTGCCCCATTTGTCAAAGAGAAGCTGAAACGCTTCAGCATATCATCAGGGACTGTCATTATGCAAGGAATTTCTGGAATAAGCTAGGGGTGCCAGCTGATTGCAGAAAGTATTTTTTAGAAGATTTGGGGGTCTGGCTTCATCTGAATTGCACATCCGTGAGCTCCCAACATGGTAAACCATGGAAGATCATCTTCCCCATGAGTGTTTGGCATTTATGGTTGCACAGAAATGCTTACATCTTCAGAAAAGGTGTTGTTGATGAGGAATTTCATATGCAATGCAGACGGAAGGCAGCTGAATTTTTTGCCATAGCAATTGTGGGTAAGGTGCAGACCGAGAAGCACATAAAGGCAATCTCATGGCAGAAGACACCAACTGGTTGGGCGAAGCTAAATACCAATGGATCATCCCGTAACAGCGCTGGGGGGGGGGGGGGGGGAGGAATACCAAGGAATGAACATGGTAACTGGATTAATGGATTTGCCAGAAATTGTGGGAAGGTGAATAGTGTCATGGCTGAACTATGGGCTCTTGGGGATGGGTTGCAAATGGCAGAAACGGAGAACATACAAAATCTTATTGTTGAACTTGATGCTCTTGCTATTGTTTAATTGATGAAAAACTCTATTGTTAATTTATCTCTTGAACCCTTGCTTACCAATTGCAGGCTCCTCTTGAGGAAGTTCCCAAATCTGCGAGTTGAACACGCGTACAGGGAAGCAAATCAATGCGCGGATGCCTTAGCCCGTGTTGGTAGTAATAGTGATGTCCCTTTCATTTTGTTTGCCCATCCACCACCTATGGTGGATCGGCTTTGCACCCTGGATATCGAAGGGGCCTTTTGTAATAGACTGATTTAGTTTTAATGCATATATCCTCCTTTACCAAAAAAAGAAAAGAAATTTTACTCAAATTGAAATTGTGTGTGGGTGGAATGAAATAAGTAGTGGGATTATACTAATGTTAATGGAAAGGGCGTGGGAGTGAGGTAGGTGGATTAGAGTAATTTTTTTTTCCCATGTTTTGGCATTGCATGGAGGAACTGAGGAAGAGAATCATGGCCCTTTTATTAAAATGAATCGTGACCTTTTCATATAAGTTCATCCTCTTAAAATGTACACGCATGCCAATACAGATAAATGGTTTTGGCCACTAGATTGAATCATATTATGATATATATTAAGATCTTTGAGCTGCTTAAATTTGATTAGCATTAGTTGGTAAAGCTGCTTTACTTGAATACCATATCATCTATTTTTTTGTGAGACTTCCCCTTCACCTAGCTAGAAAAGTGAATAAATAAAAAAATCAATGCCAAAAAAGAAATCATGCCTGCTGTGGCCCTAGCTGTGGGGAATGAATATAGCGCAAAAGGGCAATTAAGTATGAAGAAGTAATGGAAAAAGCATTAGCATTATTGGTGAAAAAATATTTTTGTATATATATTGTGGCCGACTAAATTTCGAGTTTGAAATAAATCAAATAAGTAAAATAGTTTCACAAATGCAAATTTGTATTGATAAATATGTGGTACAATTCTTTGTAATTACAAAAGAGTGATCCTCTGATCCGATCTCCTTGGAAGATTTGTTGATTGGAATTGTGGTCATGTGATTTTGATTTGAACAACAAATATCCTTCAATTTGGCTGAAGAATGTATCGAAGATCTTTGAAACAAAATTACAACAAATCTCTGGTTATGAGCTTGTTAGAATCCTTTGTTCTTCACATTCTTCGCGTGTTCTTCGCTTGTTCTTCATCTTCGAAGGTTTGTGGTGGAAGTTCTACGGGGCTTTAGAGGTTTGAATCCATAGAGCTTCACTGATTTGTGGTTTCTTGAAGTTTCTAGAGGCATTTGAGCTTGATTCCAGTGAACTTTGAGATCTAGGAAGATGATTTGGATGATTTCTCTTCAATGTTCTTCGTATTCGAAGGTTTGTGGCGGAAGTTCTTCGGGGCTTTGGAGGCTTGAATTCGTAGAGTTTCACCAATTTGTAGTTTCTTGAAGTTTTTGGAGGCTTTTGAGCTTGATTCCATTGACCTTTGAGATCTAGGAAGATGATTTGGATGATTTCTCTTTGAATGTTCTTCGTATTCAAAGTTTGGTTCTTGAAGTTCCTGAAGGCTTCAGGGCTTAATTCCAGCAGAGCTTCTGTACTTTTGAATCTTCTTTGATGCTGCTTGTGCTCTAAATGTCTTGATGTCTTCCAAGATCTCTCCCAAGATGTCTTGGTGTGTTGAAATGCCTTTGGAATGCTTCTATTTATAGGAGATTGGGGGTGGGTGAGCAACACGTGGCGAAGTCTGATTGGTGACATGTGTCATAGTCTGATTGGAGGAGCTTTAAGACTTTTTCTCCAAGACACGTGGCATCTTTTGATTGGCCGAAATGTCTTGATTTTCAAGGTGACACATGTCAGCACCCGATTTGACTGCTTGTGTCATTGCTTACATGCGCTAATGTGTGATTGGTTTTTGCATGCTTTTTATGTCTTTATTTCAATGACACTTGACAAATTTCTGTTGGTTTTTGAAGAGTAATAGCAAAACCTAGTAGCAGTACGTGGCACTCTGTAATTGGCCGTACTTTGTGGACTCTGTAGTATGATGTGTCAGCTTGTGATAGGTCGGGAATTTTTCCTCTCTACAAATGCTCCCTTGAGACTTGTTCACGCACACAGTTTCGGAGTGTGGTGAGGGAATGAGTCTCGAAAATGGATTTTGACACTTGACTCTTCAAGTGAAGTAGTTGAAGATGGAGAAGCTTTTAGTAGGATGAAGTAATTTCAGAAGAGTAAACCCACCCACATGAAAGGTTTTGATGAGACCAAAAAGTGGTCAACAAGTAGTTGAATGTACCTGCGTGACTGAGCCTTCTCAACAGAGGTTAAGTTGAAGTAATTTCAAAAGAGTGTTCCATGGTATTTGAAATGGGTTGGTGAGGCTGAAAGTTATTTGCAAGTAGTTGGATGTACTTGCGGGATTGAATCATTTCAGCAGAGGTTAAGCTAAGGTAATTTCAGAAAAGCGTCCCATGGTATTTAGAATGGGTCAGTGGGGCAAAAAGTTATTTGCAAGTAGCTGGATGTACTTGCGTGACTAAATCATATTAGCAGAGGTTAAGTTGAGGTAATTTCAGAAGAGTATTTTGGATTGTTGGCGGCGATTATAGGGTGTAGAAGATGGTGATTAGGTAAGGATGTTCGCTGGGTACAACATGTAGAGCTAAGGGGCTGGCCATGCGCTTTTAAGAAGTCCAAGCGAAGTAATTTCAAAAGAATATACTTCGGATTACAGAAAGGACATGTGGGAAAGTGGTTGAGTGTGCATGTGTTATTGTATCACTCAGGTTAAGTTGGGAAAGTGGTGGTTGTGAAGAAGACGGAGATGAGGCGGAGATGGTGAATGTGTGAAACATACGACACCATGGAGCTGGCCTTGTACGTCAGGGAATTTTTTGGTGTAGATGTTTCTGGGGAGTATATTTTGGAATACGGGACTAATCGTATACTGAGCGGAGTCCAGCGGCAAGTTGTAGAATGTGCCTGTGTGATGGGACCATGCCGACGGAGGTTAAGTTGAAGTAATTTCAAAAGAGTACTTTCTGAAATACTTCAAGTATAATTTAAGTTGGAGTAATTCCAGAAACATGTGTTTTGAAGTACCAGCAACGATGATCCTTGTGTCCCGAGTTGGTGGCAACATGGAATGTGGCTTTGGTGGAAACACATCTTTGATTGACCAACACTAGAGGCTAATAATTGTGGAGGACCCAAACTGAACCATGCTGCTGATTTCTGATGAGCTGGGACCTTGGAGTTTGCTGTAAGTGTTGGATGAGAGAAAATTTGTAGGATGCCCTAGCACCTTTACAACCCCTATATAATGACACTTGTTGAAAGATATGAACAAAGTCAGGGAGGTTGGTTGAGAAAAATGAGTTAATGATTCTGCAGTATGTTGGAAAAGCCCAGAAAATGAAAGATGGAGCTATCTTGCGATCCTGGTTTTAGAAACCAGCCAAGTTGCTATTTGTTCTGAACCTTTGTTTCTGCTGTAAGACCAAACAACTTGAGAAGGATTATGGAGTTCTCAAAGCAGTTAGGAAGTTCCTTGAGCTAGGGTACGGGTGATTCAGTTGGACTTAGATCTCCTGGCTAGGTAGATCTAAGACTAAAAGGAAAAATGATGCGGGCTATGTTATGTGAAATTTTATGGACAAATGAGGTCGTTAAGTGGAGAAACAAAGCTTGTTTGGATCTCAAAACTACAATGATGTTGTGAGGAGGGTTTCTACTGAACCATGAGAAGGTTGGGTTCAAGCTGATTACGAAGCAATATTGGTTGCTAGGTATTGAGAATGATGAAGATATAGCGAGAAATGGCTGTAAGAATGAGGATTTGAAAATTTGAAAGACGCAAATCTTCATTTTATGATTCAATGTGTTTTTCTTGATGCGCTTAAATGAATCTGAACCTTCTATTTATAGTGGAGAGATGAAGAACGGTAGATGGGTATGTTAGATGACAATGGCGGACGAGAATTTTTTGTGGGAATGGTAGATGAGAATGGTAGGCATCGAACGAGAATGGTAGGTGGGAGACTAGTAGGCATCGAACGGGAATGGTAGGTTGAATTGGTGACCCAATGTAACTTTAAGTTTATGATACACTTGTGAGAGTTCACTGTTCTTTGAAAGGGAAGCCTTGATGAAGTCTGGAGGATAACCATGAAGGAATCCAAACTAAATGGATGAATCTCAAATTTTGATTTTGGGAGCTTGAATTTTGGACATTGCCTAGTACTTCAAAGAAGTGGGTCAGATGGGTGGTTTCCAAGTCCTAAATAAATAATCAGATTTCAAAATCAGAATTTTCGCGAAAAACCGAGTGGGACAAGCGTTGCTTGGACATCTTGATTCTTGGTCAAAGTTCACATCAAAGCCAACAGTTGTAGAATCACACTATTTGAGCAATTTTAGATATTCAAATGAAGAAATAGACCCCAAAATTAGAATCTACATGAAAAACTGAGCAAGACAAGTCTGGCTTGAAAATTTTAACTTTTGGTCTACTTCAACATGAAAGTCAACTATCTTGGAATCGAGCCATTTGTGCAATTTCAGAGTCTCAGATGAAGGAACAGACTCCAAAATAAAAATGTACACGAAAAATTGAGCAAGACAGGCCCTTCTTAAAAATTTTGACTTTTGGTCAAGATTTATGAAAAAGTCAACTTTCTAGAAATCAGACGCTTGTGCAATTTCCGAGTTTCCAATGAAGAAACGGATCCCAAAATTGGAATGTACTCGAAAAAATTAGTGGGATAGGTCCGTTTTAAAAATTTTGACTTTTTGGTCAAAGTCAAAGGTCTGACTTGGTTAAAACCTTTTTTTTTTTTTTTTTTTTTTTGCAGGTGGATCAGATCCGAGTTAAAGCTTCAGGTCAGATCTTGGACAAATAGCTCAAACCAGATAGTGGAGGATGACATCATCCATGACATCAGATGCCTACTGGGCATGTGGAAGCACATGAGATTTTTGCTGCGCATGTGAGCGTGTGAAGAACCGTGGAGGCGCGTGGCAGCGCGTGAGTGTTGATGGTGGCGTGTGGGAGCGCATGTTCATTGAGGCAGCATTTCCCGGAGCTTCTAGAGGTGCGTGGCAGCATGTGACAGTGTTTTTGGACCTAAAATTTTCAGGTTTTGTAGAGCAAAGGCCGTAGAATCTCCTGGTATGGCATGTTTTTTAAAATTGTGAGCATATTTGAACATATTTGAAGTACTTTGCCGCTGGTCATTGTGAGTTTGTGGCTATGCGTGGGAGCGCGTGTTAGCTCCGTTGAGGTTGATTTTCTTAGGTTTTGTGGATCGAAGTCCGTTTAAGATCCCCGTGGGGTAAGTTTTGTGAAATGGTGTCTGCATTTTCACAAATTTGAAAGAGAAGGCCGTGGGTGACAATTTGTTAGTATTGGACTATTGTGGCTTTTCTGTTCTTTTTGTAGCGGTTGCTTTGACAAGGCGGTGCCAGAGTTTAGACCTGTGGGTCGTGAGGTAGGTGATGAGCCTTCTAATTTTTCAATCTTGCTTTAACCGCCTTTTCTCATCTTCAAAATTTGGTGCAAAATACTTTGATTTTGAGTGCATTTGAGTTTGCAAAATTTGACTTTTAACTTCAACTGTTTTCACATTTTTTGAAATGTGAACAAGAATTTTTATTTTCACTAGCTGGTTGGTGGAACCATTTGATGGTTTGTTGACTTTCTTTATTTTTCTTGCCAACTACTTTAGCAGAAGTTCTCTATATAAGAGTTTGTGAAATTGGCTTCGTCCATTACTTAGGCATTTTTAGCCTTTAGCCTTCTTCTCTTGCTTTTAAGATTTTTTTTTCATGTTTCTCATTTCTTTGTACTTGTTGGCTAGAAATTGACGCTTTCTCTCTTCGTCGATATATTTTTTTTTTAGACGTGCCATGAAATTTTCTTTTGACAAGTTTTTTTGTTTTTCCTTGTTTTTGTTTTGTAGCATGCGTTCCTTATTCTTTGGGCTTTAGCGTCAAGCTTTACATCAAGGTTTTTATAGTGATGTTTGTCTCCATATTATCGCATTCTTGCCTTGCAACAACAGTCTCTTAGCAACATCCATCCTTGATGTTCTTATAGCGGTAGTCATCTAGGCAACAATGTTATCACTGGTGTCGATGATACAATGATGCTATTACCAGTACTTGACTTTGAAGTTTTTGTCTTGGCAATTTAAGCAATACTAGCACTGGTCATTGCAATGGAACCATGGTAGCACTTGTTTTTGCATGAAGGTGTTCCACACTTGTGTTTGCAACGTAGCCACACCAATTGTTCTTATCATGAAGCCGCGCAAATTTTGCATTTGCATTGAAGCATCACCATTACTTTGTCTAATGAAGCAATACTAGCACTTGTCTTTGTAATGAAACCTTTTCAACATGAAGCCACGTCAACACTTCATTTGTACTGAAGCCACGCTAACATTCATGTTTGCCATGAAGCCACATCAACACTTTATTTGCACTGAAGTTATGCCAATATTCGATTTTGCCATGACACCGCATCAACACTTCATTTGCATTGAAGTCGCACCAACATTGGCCTTTATAATGAAGTTGTATTAGCACCAATTTTCAAAGGAAATATGGTTCGAACATCATAGGCGCAAAGCAATGTAGCCCAAACTTTAAAGATGTCAGAATATGCTACCAAGAATTTGACATTGCACGAACATGCCCTTAGAGGAGAGATGACACAACACCAATTTTAGATACATGATCTATTATCATTCTGGAGGAAGGTGACATTGTCCAAATTTCAGAGACATGATGTGACACGGCATCACTCCAAAGGGAGATGATGCAGTTCAAATTTCAAAGCTGTGAAATGGCACAACCTAGAAAAGAGACAATGTAGCCTAGACTTGAAAGGTACAAGAAGATGCCCCTAGGAGATAGGTGATGCAAAACATACTTCAGAGACGTGGGAGGATGTCCACAAAAGATGGACAATGCCATGCAGACTTCATTCCTTGTAAAAGAGGTTGAAGATTTTATTTTACTCCATAACCAAGAATCAACTATCATTATTTCAAGAAAAGTTGAGTAACACCAATTCTTTACAGTTGTCATTTTATACCACAATGATCTTTAAGCATCATATAGTGAGCAATTGGCTGATCTTAAGCAACGCCTTACCAAACAAAGGGTTCTTGAAAGCACGTTGACGGCCTATGGGGAAACTATTGAATCTAGACTGGCAATCCTTTTTCTTTTTCATGTGACTGAACTTAGTGAAAAGTACTAAACTGTCTACATACCCCGGAGAGGGATCAAGTCATTACATAGTTCAACGGATTTTTTTTACGATTTTTTTTTTCTTACAAAAAAAAAAAATGAGGGCTCACGTGTGTAGTCCTCGCCCTACACCTCATGGTTTTTCATGGGTGCCAATTGCGATAATCTAATCGAATCCAAGACCTTAGTCTTAAGGATGACAAAGGCAGCCAACTACTACGCCACACTTGCAAATGGTGACATAGAGTGGGGTTTATTTCTCTTTATTTGCACGCCTTCAAAGGTAATGGGAAGACATTATGTACCCTTGCAGCGTTGCAGTGGGCAGTTTAAACTCTTACCAAGGAGCGATCCTCGATTTTCAAGCGTAGAAGTGTTGCAAGAACTTCCCATTGATAGGGTTGATCCTTGCATCATTATTGTCAATCAACATGTATGCTCCAATGGTGTTTACCCCCTGCTTGAAAGTTAGAAGTACATCACAAGTAACAGTCACATGGTTTGACCTGACAACTTCATCAATGTCTAGATCAATCTTGTTTTCTTTGGCAAGCTTCAAGATTTGTTCTTTGAAGACGAAGCATTTTTGGATTGGGTGGCCAATGATGTGATGATATTTGCAGTAGTTAGGGTCATCAACTTTCCCCATGTCTTCTAATTGCTTGCATTCTGGCAGTTCAATCAGCTTCAATTGTAGTAGTTGTTCTAAGATGTTTGGCACATCTTCATCAAGGAACGGATATACTTTTTGCTCACGTTCCTTAAAATTCAGACGATGCACCTCGTTCTTTTGCCATCCTTCAAGCTGTTTTTCATTTGCCTTTGCTCCACTTCTTGGAACCTTGATTACGCTAGTGTTAAAAGTCATTAGGTCTTTGAGATTGACTTTTGCATTCCTGTCATTCCTCCTTACTTCCTTCCTTTCTTTCCTTTCCTCAAGTATGAGAGGTTTGGTATTTCTGTGGCTAGCAATGCTTAGCTTCATGTCGTGTGTGCGAGTTGTTAACTCTTCAAATGTTCGGGGCTTTATCCTTTGAAGGATGTAAAGAAGTCCCCAATGCATGTCTTGGATGCACATCTCTATAGTAGATATTTCAGAAAGTCTTTCCTTGCAATCCAAACTCAAAGAACGCCATCGATTGATATAATTGACCACCGACTCATTTTCTTATTGTTTGGTATTAGTAAGCTCCATCATGTTCATTGTTCGACGTGTGCTATAGAATCGGTCAAGAAACTCTCTTTAAAGTTGTTCCCAACTATCGATTGACTCAGGTTCTAAGTTTGTATACCAATCAAAGGCAATTCCCTTTGAGTGAATGGTCAAGCTATTTTAGAATGAGGGCTTCTTGAGTCCCTGCGTTCTCACAAGTTTCTATGAAGTAAGCAATGTGTTGTTTAGGGTTTCCTTTGCCATCAAATTGTAAGAACTTGAGGGGTTGATACCCATTTGGATTTCTTATGTTGTCAATGCGCTTTGTTTAGGGTTTTGAAAATGTGAGAGAACTTGTAGAAGAACCTCCATATTTTCTCGAATGGTATTTGTTATCATGTCTTGAAATTCTTGGACTAACAACGAAGCAACCGAAGTAGATTGTTCTCGCCGGGGAGTGTTTTCAATTTCTCTCCCTTTGTCATCCTTCGTAGATGTGAAGCTGGATGGGAATTTATGACCATGGCTTGATTCACCAAGATCTTGTACTTCAAGTTTATTCATTAGATTTGCAATTTGGAGGTTCTTATCTTCAAGTGCTTTTGTGAGAAGGACGACCCTTTGTTCCATTTTAGCCATCTTTTCTTCCATGGTAGAGGCGTTAGTCATCATCACTGACACAACTTCTTAAGATGATGGAGAAGAAAGTGATTTGAAGTGAGCACATGAAATCTCATCTTTTGGGTTCCCTACGGTGTGAGAGAAATCATGCGACCAACTTCTTGCGAAGGAAGAAAGGGATTTGCCCCCATACTCGAGGTGTTTCAAGGTAGAGATGTCCTTGTTGATGACCTTGTTTCTTGCAAGAGGGTCTAGGGAGATGATTGTTTGGACCTTAGATTCCTTAGTTGATTGAGATTGAAGTTGATTGTTTGCTTTAGGTTGGATGCGATTGATTGCACTAATGCAGTTGTTGGTGGTAGCCGTACCAAGTCTAATTGAAGTAGCTATTGTTGAAGCTTGAATGTTCTTGCTAGAGGCCATTGAAGTTGGTAGCAAGATGATGAAGATTTCTTTCTTTGAAGGAGGATGAGATGAGAAGCAGAGATGTCCCATCGGGCATGCCAGAATTTGTGAACTGTTGGGTTAAGATAGCTTGATCTCGGTTAATTAATTCAATTACTTAAGTTGATTAATTAAGTTCAATTGCATGCAAATCATGAAGGCACCAACAAATCACCAAAAATACTAAGTGCAGCGAAAAATAAATTGAACACGGTGATTTGTTGACAAATAGGGAAAATCTCGCAAGGCAAAAACCCCACCGGGTGATTTTAAGGTCACTACTCCAAAGAATCCACTAATCAACAATCAAGCGATTACAAGTATAAGGAATCTTACCAACTACCTTTGGCCTATCCTGAAATACCAACCTACATTTAAACTTTTGCTCTAATACCCAGTTGGACTTGATCTTGTAGTAGCCTTCTCTCCCTTAATGCACAAGCCTCTAATTTGTGACTAACCCTTTGCAAAGATCTCAAGTACGTTACTAACTCCAGCAACTTGAACAGATATTGTTGGTTGCAAAGTTCTTCAATTCATTAACAATGAAGATCTAGAAGCACTCGGTTACAAAACCTTATGGCGTACAAACACAGTAGCTTCACACAGAGAATATAAGTCTCTTGGTCTCTGTATCCGTGTATGACGGCCTTTAAAATAAGCCTTATATATGTCTAGGGTTGTGAGAAAAGAAACCCCAAACAAATATACAAGATTAGGCCGAATTTCAGATCTAGAAATTCTGAAATTGTAATTCTTGATAGATCGAGCTGCTGTCGAGCTATCTATCGAGCTTCACATTAAGTCTCGATAGCAGACATTTGTCTAGCTATCTGTCGAGATTTAATGAATAGCTTTTCTTCACTTGTTTCTTGGATCAATGTTCATGTCTTTAATACTTGAATTGAACAACATGTTTCTTAAAGTACTAAACCCATCTTAGATATACCCAATTACTAGTAAAGTGCATTTTGTCAAAGGATTAGCCAATTACAACAAAATATGACCCTAACAATCTCCCCCTTTGGCAATCCGTGACAAAAACACAAAAAGCAATTATGAGAGAAGTCTAACACAACTATCCCATAATACAAAACTACATAAGTCTAACCCTAACATGAACTCTTGAAAAACTTTGGAAGAAGAGAGATTATGGCATGGTAGACTTGCAACCTGTCTTAACTGAAACACTTAAACAAGATTCATCAAGGCAGCAAGTGTGAAACAAAGACAAGTTGTATACAAGAAGAAACATGTGTATAAAGATAGAAAAGAAACAACAAATGTGAGACAAAGGTGAAGAAAACATACATCATCTCATATATGTAAAGGAATACAATGTATGTAATAAAAGTGGTCACAAGACCATGGTACATGTATTGAGAAAGAATACATCAAAACCTCACTACATCCCTCAAAAACACTAAAAACCACTCTCCCCTTATCTAGTATGTCCTATGCTAGTTCTCCATTTAACACCT
Organism: Notholithocarpus densiflorus; assembly: GCA_030021035.2. Lineage (NCBI taxonomy): Eukaryota > Viridiplantae > Streptophyta > Magnoliopsida > Fagales > Fagaceae > Notholithocarpus > Notholithocarpus densiflorus. The sequence goes on from JARYZH020000843.1 coordinate 25,114, forward strand.
AGACTACTCTTATCTACAAAACTACTTCCCCTTTTTGTCACGAGTGACAAAGGGTGTATCACTGAGAGGTCGTCATCTCATCGTCATACTCTAAGCCAGAAGCATTATCATCATTTCCACCATTCGAAGAAGAGGACTCCTCAGCAAGCTCCAGTGAAGGTAAGGGCGCAAAACCACCAAGTCGAGACTGGCGGCGAGCGATGTGACCGATTCTGGTGTTCATCTGACACATCTTATCGAATAGATGGTCCAGATGACTACCAAAATTAGCACGCATGTGCTGAAGCTGCTCCATGATATCAGCAAGGGAGATAGTGGCTCGAGAAGAGGAAGAAGGGACAGAGGATGAAGAAGGTCGAAAGGAAGGAGCTATAGGATCTGTTAGGACTGCATCGGAAGGCTCCACCCATGGCGGCTTTGTAGCAAGCTACATTGCACTCCGCCGAATAGACTCCTTACTAATGGCACCCATGACGTAGAAGTGAGGAGAGGGAGGGATAGTGATGTGCATGTGTGTGAGGATACACGTGATAGCTGTAGGAAAGATGACCTTATCACGTGTAGTCGTGTCACGATAGCAATCTATAATAGATTCTATCATATGTGAAGGAAAGAATATAGAGAGACTTTCCATGAGGGAAAGAAGAAAACGAGCACGAGGCTCGATGATAGTGTTATAGTGAGATCGTGGAGTGAGTACAAAGGTCATCACCATATTAGGTAATTATGGCCCCTTAGTGAACTCAGTTGTGGAGAAATTAAGGGTACCTCCCCACAACATGGTCTTCTCACCGAAGAGTGAGGCCAACTCATCTCTAGAGATGGAAGAGAGACGAGGATGACTAGGGTAATCTAGACGATCCACCCTAGGGACACGTAGTACCTCGGAAATTAAGTCCGGGGTAACTACGATACGTGTACCACAAAATACCGTAGTAAACCGAGGCACAAATGTATCGATGGCGTGCACATTGGAGTAAAACTTCTGTATGAACACGTTGGGACACCTCGAGGGTTTCTCACAAAGAGAAGCCCATCCCCGAGAGCTAATAGCATTGCGTAAAGGAGTGTTTGGGAAATCAGACAGAATGACCTAGCGTTCCAAATGAATCGCCCGGTCAGAAAAGTTCTCAAAGAAGTCACTATATGCCTTCTCATCACGGAACCAAATAAAATTAGGAGGAAAAGAAGAAGATGAAGAACCATGATAAATCGAGTTTTTAGAAGGAATAGAATTTGGGGGCCATGATAAGAAGACTAAACGAGAGAGACAGAGAGAAGAATAGAAGCATAGTAGAAACTTTAAGGCATAGGAAAGAAGAAAGAACGTGCAGTGCATGAAGTTGCATGAACATGTGACGTGTAAAAATAAATTGCATCATGGGCAAAAACACATAATAGCACTCATAAGATATAATCAAACACATAACCCTAGAATGTATGAAACAAAGTTATAATGAACTTAGAATGCAATGCATGATCATATGAGTTCATTTTAACAACACCCAACCCAAATTTTTTGACAAAATCATAAAAACCCCAAAAATTTCCCAAAAAATGGAAACTTAGGAAGAGATAAAGAACACTTACCAAGTGAGGGAGACTTGGATTAGGCCGAAAAAAAAGATAGGAGGAGTGATTTTGGTGAGAAAGAGGGTTTTAGGTCATGAGAGAAGAGAGAGAGATTGAAATATTTGAGAAATTTCAAAACCGGGTCGAACCTCAAACTATATATAGAAAACGTAGCTCGATAGATCGAGGAGGTATTGAGCTTCTATCGAGAATAGAAGCTCGATAAATCGAGAGGTATCGAGGAGGTGTCGACGGCAAAAAACTCTCGATAGATCGAGGAAGGTATCGAGAAGTTATCGAGTAGATAGAAACCCCAAAGAATTTGGCTCGATGGATCAGGCTATCTATCAAGAGGTATCGAGAAAAACCCATAAACATCGATAGAAAGGCTTGTATCGAGGAGGTGTCGAGTAGGTATTGAGGTATCTGTCGAAAGCCTTTAAAAAGAGATTTTGAGGAGGAGAAATAACACAAGATGAATGAAAACAAGATAACCATCAAAGCAAGCATTCAAAGGGCATGTGTTGATACCGTATTTTGTCTGCTCTCGATTTGCGTGTCAGAACCTGAAAAATCCAAAAATATTATTTTCTCTCCATGGGGCCGCGAGAACATCCAGAATGGCGTGGCTCAACTTGTTCGGACACCGGAGCACCCAAAGTGCATTTTCAGCCAAAATGACCAAAACGCCCCTGGTTAACCCTAGGTTAACCGAAAGTCAAACAAAGTTAAAATACCCTCAAAACAGCAACTTTCATAGTTTTACATCAAACCTGAGCTTTTTGGAGATTTTTGGCAACTTTGACTAAGTTTGACCAAGTTTGACCTAGAGTTGACTTTCAGCGGGCCCTAGAAACCTTAATTTTGATCCGGCTGTCAAAATGGATTGAAACCAACTCCATTGTGAAGATTATAAAATTCTCAGTCCAACGACTATTCATGGGTCGAAATCGGAGTTAGAACGGCTGAGATATCATGAAAATTGGGTTCACGCACCGATCGATGCACTGCTAACTTCTAGGAGTCATAACTTTTGATCTGACCGTTGGATTTTCAAGTTCCATACCTTTTTAGAAACAGGAAGTTAGGATCTTTCCAGGGGTATATAGATCAACTCGATCGGAAGCCTTTTAAAAAGGGCTGCCGCCTCGAAAAACATGTCGGGGCTATAAAAGGCCCCAGGCACCTCCAGACTAAAAAAAAGAGACTTTCCTGGGTCGTAATTTCTACCTAGATGAATTCTGAGCTTTTCTCCTCTCTTCCAAACACAAAAAACTCACAAAAAACACATCAAAGCCTCTTGATTATTCCTTCTTCTCCAAAAATACAAGGTATTGTTCTTATATCCGATATTCTTCTCCTTGGTTCTATGCTTTGGATTTGGGGTTTGGGGGTGTGGATGTAGCTTTTTAGCTGCTATCCACACCCCTAAATCTCTAAATATTTCTCTAGCATTTACTCTTTTTTTGCTTTAATAATATGATTTATTGCTTTATCTAGCATGTTTCTTTTCTTCTCACCATCTAAAAAATTACTTTATTTATTATACAATCTCACTTTACAATACACCTAACATCTCAACTTTTATTTTTACATACAACACCTTAAAATAATATAAACAACTGAATAAAAATATCAATAAGTGAACAATAAAATAAAGAAAGTGAGGGACATTAAAATATAATTTTAATAAATAGAAACTTGCTAAAGTAATGTGTAAGACGTTACCAGGTAACACATCTCTTTTGTGGTTTGTGTTGTATATATATGTATATATAAGGGTAGGTTATAATAATGATATAAGGTTGGAAAGTATTCATTTATAAAATGAATAAAGTGAAAATTTAAATTTAAAATTTAGTATGTTCAATCGATCAAAGTGGTGAAGGAGATTATCCTGAAGTCTCTGCCTATTTCAATTGGTACTCTATTCTTTTCGATTGATCGAGACTTGTGAAAACTGATTTTTTGCAGAATTTTCTGATAACTGTTTTGAACGTTTGAAAAGGTTTCAAGTATTGTGAACAGTTTTATAAAACATTTTAACTCTCCATACGTACCTTTTGAAGTATTATAACCCTATGGGTATAAATAGTAAGTTTAAAGAAACTCAAGAAATTCAGTGGGTATTCTATACTATTTGTAGAACTCAATAAACTTGGTAATATCTTAAGAACAAATTTGTAGAAACTCTTTAGCAACTTGTATAGAGGGACAAATATTATCTAAGGATAACATTCAGTTGCACCCCCCAGTCAATTACTAATTTCTATTTATTCGATGGGTTGATTGTGTTCTTTCATTATTGCTCCTTGATTTGATGAAATCCCCAACAGTTTGATGCTATAAAATAAAATAAGGATATTTGGAGTACTACAATCCCGATACTAATACTCAAGCTGGGCTTGGCATGCCAACGTTCTTCTTTACCTCGCTCTTTTTTTAATTTTAACCACCTTTTCCCCATCATAGTAGCAGCTCTGCCCCAAGTTCATCTAAATGCAAAATCTTACTTCATGGAGCAACAGTCTTTCTGCTCCCAATTCTGTGAAATTTGATAATGGATCAATTGCGAGAATCAAACTTGTCAGTGCACAAATAACATCTGCTCCAGCTCAACTAAGTTATGCTTTTTGTTTTTGGTTGTGGCTTCTTCTGTGGTTAACCATGCAACAGTTTTCTCTTTGCCATTTTCACTCTTTATTACTACAAACGGCACTGGTATGAAATCTGTCCAATTCTAGTATGGTCTGCCAACCCAAAGAATCCAGTTGGCGTTAATGCGACCTTGAAGCTCACTTCAGAAAGAGGTTTGGTGTTACAAGATACTGATGGAACCATAGCCTGGTTGACAAACATCAGCAGCAAATCTGTGCCTAGCCTAAACTCAACTAACATGGGCAACCTCATGTTGCTGGATGAAAATAATGCGACAATTTGGCAGTCTTTTGATCACCCAACTAACACTCTGGTTGTTGTGCAAAAGTTGATGGCAGGGCAAAATCTCACTAGTGAAGGAGGATTGTTTTTGCTCTCTCTCACCGGTTGTCTGCTTACGTCAATTATAATGCTCCCCAATGCTATTTTTCTTATAATACAATTTATTGCAAAACCGGGTATGTTCAATTTCAGAATCAAAGCATCAGTTTCTTCAAAGTTGATGATTATCCATCACTAGAGCCAAAAAAAGGTTGAAATACCCATTACTTCTCAGTACATGAAAATTGAGTCTGACTGACATCTGAGACTGTATAATAGCCAATGGAATGAAGTGAAAGATGTTCTCACAGGATTCATTGGCAGCTGTGGTTACCCTACCGTTTGCGGCAATTATGGTATTTGTACAAGCTATTTTCGGCTAATCAATGACAAGCTCCCTAACCATGGATGCTCCCTATTTACTCCTTTTGTCTTGTGAAGCTTCCAAAAATCAGGAACATCACATACTTACTCCTAACAAATTACCCACCAGATGTAAATGCAGACCACTGACATATGAGTTTAGAGAGTTGCAAACAGGCTTTGCTCAAAAGACTGTTCATGCAAAGTTGCAATTATAATTCAAGCAACCACGTGGGGAATTGCTATTCACAATCCCATATTTTTTCACTGATGTCCACTAATGAAAGACAAGAACCATACTTTAAAGTATACATCAAGGTGCAGAATGTTCCTCCTAGACAGCAAAAACATTAGCTTGAAATAATATTGGGATCAAGCTTTGCATCTTTCTTTCTTCTATTTCTTTTAATTGGAATCTTTGTTTTTCTATTTTGGAGAAGCTGAGGATTATAATTTAGATCATGTGCCTAGAATGCCCACAAGATATTCTTACGATGATTTGCAAGTCATGACAAAAAATTTTAATAAGGAGATCGGTGCAAGAGGATTTGGCATAGTTTTTTAAGGAACTTTGATCGATGGCACTAAAGTCACTGTAAAGCATCTTGATGGTTTAAGTCAAAACAATAAATCATTTTAGCATAGATTGAGACAATCAACATTCATCATTTCTATAAAGTTGTAATTTTCAATTATATTTTGTTGGCTTTAATTCCGTGTCAAATTTGATTATATTTTTTCGATTATTTCCCTCTATGTTTGTGGGATTCAATGTAAGGGGTTAGTGTGTGAAATTGATGAAGAACGGTGAAGAACAGAGCAACTCGTGACTTGTTCACAACTATCTCGCGAGTGGACAACCTGCGAAAGACCACATGAAAAACACATGCTGCAAGCTGAAGAGTCAAGTGCTATAGGGCATCTCGCGACTTGGCCAACTTGCGAGATGCACTACCAACCTGTTTTGTGTGCTTTCTTCATTTCTTTACCCACACTATAAATTTAACACCCCATAATTTATTACTAATTTCTTTCTTATACATAAATTAAAAAAGAGGCCCACATTTAAATGGATTTAATTGATTTGGGCCTAAGATATTTAAATCAGATAATTATTATGGTATAAGAGGCCCAAGTGAGATGGCTTAAGTATATATATATGGGCCTTGATAAGCTTTAAAAATCCTAATCTTTTTTCTCTTAAGCTACACGTGTATATATATAAGAGGGTTCCTTTTGTTTCAGCCGCAACATACGATTGAGCTTTTCTTTTCTTCTCTGCCGCTGTGCATGGAAACTACAAGTATGGTTTTCTCCTACTCTACATTTAGGAAGTATGAATATTCAATGGCTAGCAATTGTCCCATGCTTACAGGAAAGACATGGGTTTGTGCATGAATTTCTTTTAGTACCTATAGGCGTCAGTCATGAACTTTTTTTTTTTCTTTTGAGAACCTAATCTATCATTATATTAATGGAAAAAGGACTCCTATGATTGTTATTATACTTGACAAGGCAAAGTACATTTAGGCATATGTCATGGAATGGAGCTAAGAGGCGTTGGTCTCATGAACTTCCACCTATCTTTATATTAATGGAAAAGATGTCCTATAATTGTTATTATATTAGATTAAGAATGATAGATATGGCTGTATGTCAGGAAAGGGGTACTCCATAGGCTTTGAGATTGATCGGATAAAAAGTAGTACTTGATAGAGTAATAGGCTTGGACTTAATCAATTTAAGTTTGTCACCATGTGAATGGGAAAAGGTTGTTTAATGGCTGATATATATCTTCCTTATCATCCTTCTAGTGACGTGTATTCAACTCTAATTTATTGTAGTAGGCAGCAATGTTTTTCAAGCTTAGAATATTTTTTTAGCCCCTGTAAAGTAGGAATAATAAATGATATATTATCTAAGTTAACCAATTTGTCATCCTAGCACTGCATTGTTCAGAAATTTATCTAGCAATATCTTTAAGTTTTGCGGCATCAAGGGAATAATGGGCTAGCTATGGGATTGATAAATTAAGATATAACATATGGCTTCTACTATTCTGATCAAAGCTGAAAGTGAACTAGATAGTGAAGTGACTTAATGGAAAATTTGGGAAATATCAGTGTTGTCCAAGATTATATTGTGGAAGTGTGAAAAAATATTTTTAGTGGGGAATTCGTGTATTGATGGGCCTATCTTTGGTGTTGCTAGGTTCTGATTCTACTAATTTATTGTGACTCAAGGGTGGTTAGTTTTATTTTTACAACTAAGAGGTAAGTGGTATTTACTAATTTGAAGATTTTTCCAAAAAAAGTTTTGATTATGAAACTATTCTTATATCAAAGAAATATGTTAATATTCTATAAATTTTTTGATATTCTATAATGTTTGATGTGCACATTATATGGAAACGTTTACTATGTGTTATATGAAAAACTAGTAGGACAACCTAAACTTATTTAAATTTGTATGTGTGGATAAATCTTTGTATTTTTTTTTTTTTGAGTATTATGACTGGATTATTTGTTGAGAGCATCTTGAATTTGTTTTGAATCCTATGGCAAGTCATGATTAAAAGCTCAGTCTTGTATTAGTCTTTAGCAAGGGACAATCATACTGTAACCAGTCTTTAGCAAGGGACAGTCCCAGAGAAAGGGACAATGCACATTTGGTAGCTCCTTAACAATGGAGTGTACCATTGAGGATCTGAAAAGGGAGCTCCTTAGCAAGGGAGTGCACCTTTAGGTTCCAAAGGAACCACCTTTAAGAAAATGGATGAAAAGGGGTTTCAGTCCCAAAAAGAGGACAACACAACCCTGTCAACGGGACATAAACGTTGACCACAAGAAAAGTTTAGGAAATTGTTTATATGATGGTGTTGGTATATTATGATGGCTCACAATATAATGATATTTTTTATATAAAATATTTGATGTTAAAAATATAGATGGTTTGAAAGTTATAAATTTGTTGTATGGATTATTCATTTAAAAGGTTTGCTCCCACACCCCAATGTTAGTGAATTCCACTTATTGAGTTATCTCACCTCCCTTTTATTCCCCCTTATGGATACATTAGAAGGATCATTGGATTAGAGATTCTTGGAAGACAACAGTTACAAATTATATTGTGGAATTGAAGATTTTATTATTATTTTTATGGTATTAAATGTTGTACAGGAGAATTATTTTGAGGATATTTTATCTTTAGTTGGGTTAGAGCTTTGACAATTGTGATGATATTTTAGGTTGCTGGTTGCATTTATTTAATATTTTTATGGATTATTTAGATTGAACAGACTTTTATTATTTATGATTTTGGGGTGTTACAATAAAAGTGCACATTACCCACAAAATTGTAAGGAGATTCTTAGAGAGAAAACCCTAGAAATCCATTTAGAAGTTGGAGATTGCACACCCACAATCCTCTACAAAATTCTCTTAGTTTTCCTCTACTCCTACCTCTCAATTCCATACTCATTGAGAGATTCTTAGTCCAAACACATACCACACCTAATCTGAGTGTTGTGAGTTGTTTTGGTGCATTTGGGCAGCATTGGATGAAGCCATTCTTTGGTGGATGCAATTGGAGCTAATTGCGAGATTTGGATAACTAGTGAAGACATGACTCGATAAAATCCATTTGGAGCTGGAACTTGGAGGGTTCAAGTACTTTGGGTAGATTAGGCTAGGAGGGTGCTTTTGATATCATTGTACTCCAACTTTATTCACTAATGGATCATTTCGTCTCGGAGGACCGCGAAGAGGTTTTTACGTTGAGTACTTCGGTTTTCCTCTTCGATAACACATCCTATATTATCTGTGTTTGCATCTCTCTTCCCTTACTCTTTATGCTTTACATTTAATTGTTTAGTATGTATATCTATGCACTAGAGAGTAGTTTTGGTTAATTGCGTTTTGTTTGCTCTTATTCCGTACTTAGTTGAGTAAATTAAAAGCAATTAAGTCTTATCTTGAAAATTGGGGTCTAAACAAGTTTTAGTAGTTTTGATTGAGCTTTCAATTTCAACTTGGTGAGACTAATTGGATTTTGTGCTAAGAACTCTCATAGGCATCTTGTCTAAGAGTACATTTCTAATGAGTCTTTAGATAGATGGGTATTTGACAAAAATAATCCTGATATTTTGTTTGATTTGACAGCATAGAAAGAAGATCATCCTTGACATAGCAAGGGGGATAACTTATTAATTACATGAGGATTGCAGACAGAAGATAGTTCACTTGGAAATAATTAAAACCCCAAAACATTCTTTTAGATGAGAACTTTAATGCAAAAATCTTTGATTTTGGGTTGTCTAAACTAGTTGACTGTGAATAGAGCCAAGTTGTGACAACTAGGAGAGAAACTCTTAGTTATATGGTTCCAGAATGGTTGAGTTCAATAATTACAAAAAAGTAGATGTCTATATCTTTGCAATAGTGCTCTCTAAAATAGTTAGTGGAATGAGAAATCTTGATCGCTCATAGCCCGAAGAAGCAACGTATCTACTTGATTTATTCAAGAAAAATATTGAGGTTGGATTTGGTTGATAAGTATAGTGAAGATATGTAATTACATAGAGCAGAAGTTGTGAATATAATGAGGGTTGTTGTAGCATGGTGTTTGCAAAATAATTTCACAAAGAGGCCTTCAATGTCCATTGTGGTTAAGGTTTTGAGGGGTGTTGCGAATGTTGAATATAGATAAAATATAAAAAAAATATTCATAGCAAGTATCAATAGAAACACAACCACAACCACACAAGAACATAAAATCCCCAATTTATCTCATTGTGTGCATAGCTTGAGCAAAGAAAATCTCTCTACTTTTTCTTTTTCACTTACTATGTTCTTACACTATGTTTCTCTCAGAATTTTGAATTGCTTGCATTCTCATGATGTTTCAAACTCTACGCTAACAGAAGAGAAAGTCTAGAAACACATAAAAAATGTGACAACATTTTCATAACATTTTTGTTTTCAGTTGTGGTAGTTCCAATCTAACATTTTATTATTTAATTTAAATTTATTTTGACCAATGAGAAATTCACATCTTAGTTGTTTTGAAAATATTGTCAAGTGATTGGGATTAAGAATTGGTGCAATAATACTATTGCATCATGCAATTATCATCTCATGTGAGATGTAAAAAGTGGTAAGATATTTTTTTTTAACCTTTTAAACTTTTTACTATATTAGCTTTTATGTCTCTATGTGAATTATTTATCCAAGGAATAACTTTGATCGAATCAATATCTTTCTTTTCTTTTAGATCTTCTTTTTCTTTTTTAAAGAAGATTTTAACTTATGGCGTTCACTCTATGATGATTGCTCCTATCATCAAGTTAAGATACCAATCGGTTTTTAGTGTAAAGGAGTTCAAGCTCCAAATCTTTTATTCGACAGCAAAAAATTTACTTGCTAAATTAACTAGAATCTATCTTATTTTTCTCCTTATAAGCTAGATAAGCTCAGCTTTTCATAAATTAGAAAACGAATGAACAACTTATTTAGCTTTTTATTTTTTGCTAAAAATATTGTAATAAAAGCTAAAAACTAAATAAAATAAGCTGAATGTTTTTTTGGGTGAGAATACCGTAGAAAATAAAAACTATAATAAAAATAAAAATATATTGAATGTGAAAACCACAAGCAATAACATTACCGTTGAGTCATTGACCAAGAGAATAACCCGACTATATTCTATATCTCTCCCGACTCCCCTCCTAATGCGAAGAACTCCCTCTCTCTTTAAATCTCTAACCTTCCCCCAAATCCTTAACCTCACGCACGCAATCTCTTCCATATAAGTAACAATTTGAAGTTAGAGTTCCAAATTTCATCAAAGTCAACTACGGATTTAAACGATGTTGGTTTCGTTGAACCTGGGGAAACCCTATAGAAGATCAAATTCTACATGGGCTTCGTCTCTTGGCGTTTTAAAGAATGGTTAGTGATGTTTTTATTTTAATTTTAGGTTTTCCCCCTTACCTGTTCTCTTAATTTGGAGTAAATTTGTAGATTGAGAGCGTTAATAAGGGCCAGAGAGAGTCAGAGAGGGAGAGAAAAATCTGAGGGACTTTATAATCAGATCAGAGCTTCTCCGAAAACATTACCGGTAAGTTTTTAATTTTGTTCTATTGTTTTTGGCTGTTAAGTATGATTTAGGGTCACAATTGGGAGTGTTTCTTTTGAATGATTAGCGTAGATTGATGAGTTTGGAGCCGGTAGTGGAGTTTGCTAATTTCAATTATTGGCCGCATTGCTTTCTCTTTTATATTTTGTGATTTTTCACAAGGTCATATGTCTCAATTATATATGCCCATGCTGCAGTTTCAAAATCTTTAAGGCAAAGCTCAAATAATGTCACAATAACAATTGATTTAGATATGTGCATCAAATAAGTTGGCAAATTTACCCTTTTGCCTTTTAATGTACTATCATTATTTGCTTTACTTGACATAAACCAGTCATCAGCTCACATAAGTAAAGAAACAATCTTGAGCTCTGAATCTATAGAGCAATTATTTGGAAATATTTGTATGTGATTGCGTGGCTTTTTGCAATAACTAAGTATGTTGCAAAACAGCAGCAGTACACTCACTGCATTAAGAAACGGTATGTTAAGGAAATTTTAGTTTTATTCTGACAATTCCATAGTATTCTCTTACAAGCTTTATTCAGTTACATGATGCATCTTCTTTCTCCATGTGTTTAAACTACGTTCCAACATTTTCATCAGGCAAGAGTATCCTGTGAGGTGTATGTAAATACAAACAACCAGACAATTGTCCACCAAGATTGCTACCCTGAGGTGAGCTTTTACTTATATGAAATTGCTGTTTCAGTTGCACACATAAGGAAACTTTTCTGTCATATCAAAAATAGCTTTTGATTTCGAGATTGAAAATTTGGTGCTCACTAAGTATAAACACTTACTAAATCTAGCTGAAACCCAGACTAAGACCAATACAAACCATACCAATCATCCCTCAGAATTTTGGGCCACAAATGCACTAAGAATAAACAGGAATTAAGCATTTGTATTCTTCACTTGGGTCCCAAGGCCTTCAATAATTTACCTCCGACACCCAACTCAATGTTCAGCTTCCATCTTGTCAATTGTCATTAAGAATTTTCTACTAAAACAAAATCAATTCTAACCCAAAGACCTTAGTTTATAAAATAAAATAAAAAATTAAAAAATTAAAAAAAATAAAATAAAATAAAAATAAAAATAAAAAAAATCTAACCCAAGTATAGTTATTTTTGTTAGTTATGGTAAGGTTTGTATTTTAAATTTAGGTATAACCATGGAAGCTAAAATCCATGCCTACTACTGACTTTTATTTTCTGCTTTCTGCCATGCACAGCGGAGGACTGAACCTATAGTGTTTAGAGGCTGGCTACAAATTCCAGAAATAGCAAAGTGAAAAGGTAGAGCTGTGTTTTTTCTTCTTCCATATCTATTTTTGAAGCATATTTTGTGAGACTTCACTGTGATCCAAGCTGATATATTGATTATTGAATCTAATAGGCAAATAGTGGGTTATTTTTCATTTCTTTTTTGCCTTTGAAAAGTGGGGGGACTTGCTTTGCAGGAACCAGTTTTCACAATTAATTTAATTGTAAGAACTGATTACTTCACTATTAACGAGTACTACTCTTAAATTTGAGGGTGCTTAGACCAGGGAAAGGACTAAGAGGGTCACTTATTGATAAAAATAAAGAATAAAGGATTAACAACGTTGAAGGGGTTATTGATACATGATTGCATGTCATAACACTGAAGATATGGCCCTTGGTAGTACATTGGAGATTTTAAAATCCATTGCATATTATTTATCTGCACTTGAATGTCCAATCAATTTGATCAGTAGGATATGGGCTTAGATAGTAGATTTGGAAGCACTGATACATACATCATGTTTTGGAATTTTTGTTGTTAAATTGAAGTTTTGCAATGATTTATGACTGTTATGCTACTATTTGAAAGTAGAGTAATAGACAATTTCTAATAATGTCCACTTTCATTAAGTGTTTTTTCTTTTACATGTGCACAAGGTGTTTGATGAAATTTCTTAGAGATTTTTTGCTGTCATTCTAGAAGCCATAATACTTGCAAAATTGAGAAGTCAGTTTAATGGTGGGGAACATAATTTTTTGTTGGGTGGGAAGCATAGACAACCACAAAATTTTAGACAGTGGTTAGAGATGATAACCCAGAATAGAAGTGGTAGCTAGATGGTATGTTGAAAAAATTTCTAATTGAGTAAAGAGGTTAAATGTTTAACCAAAACACTGAAGAGTGAGTTTACATTCATGCTCTTAAAGTTCAATTTTCTCCTCCTATTGATGCAATAGTTTCAGAATTAGTACCTTTTAAGTTTTAAATTTGATTATTTTTCTACTCAAATCTGATGGATTGTTTTGTATGTTGATACAAATCTCGACTCCATTATCTTCAAAATCCTAAATTCCTTGATGTGTTGCTCTAGCAACCTTTCATATGAAAGCCATGAAACTTTGAATATTTAAATTAATAACATAGATCATGTAGTCCAAACAAGATGTTCAAATTTATTATTTATGTCCCTTCCCATTTCTCTCTCTTATTTTAGATAAATATTTTCTTGGAGGAATGATCTTAATCTGTATAGCAGATTGCTTGTAGCCTTGCACTATTATTGACTACAAGCATTCTCTACATGGGCTGCCAATGGACTTTGACGAGTACCTTTGCGTATTATATGAGGTTTCTTCTAAACCCTCTCTCTTTTTGTGCCATTACAATTTCTTTGTTTAATAATGATTTGTGTTTAGTTACTAAGAAAGTGTAGCAATAGAATACATATGAATAATTTTAGGTTTTTATTTAGTTTGGTTGAGATTTGGGCATCTTCTTTATATAGCTGTTTGGGCTTTTTTTTTTCTTCTTTTTTTCCTCCCCAAAAAGATTGTATTTGGTTGCTAAAGGAAATCAAGGAACGCAGTGGCTAAAGTGAATATTTGGTTGGCTATTTTGGGGCTAAGCCACAAATTTGAAAGCCTTTCTTGGATGTCATGAAAGAGGAGAAGAAAGAAAGCAAAAATATTTAAATTTTTACAAAATTATTAGATTGTAAGCATGGGATCTCTTATAGTCATTCTCTCAAAATTTTACACTGTACTACTACCATATGTGGTTATTCTTGACAACATCATAGGCATTGGGAAAACTCCAATTTGACTTTGAAAATATATAACAAACTCTTGGAGAAAAAACACCGTTGTCTGATATTTTAAGAAAATATAGATTCTAATTTAAAAATATATAGGTTATAATTTAAAAGCGGTTTGCACATTCCAGTCATTTTAAAAGGGTGTTGGTGATTTGCTTTAAATAATTGGGATTGTTGTTCTAATTGAAGGGGTTGTTGATATTTTCTAGAGGTATGAAAGGCTTGGTTTAGAATAGACAAAAAGTAGATAACTCCATTCAATTATAATCCTGCTTTCATGGAGGAAATGAGGACAAGAAGACAAACATCTCATGTTTGGTTGGTAAGGCTATTTTCTTGCAACATAGACAGTTTTATATATAATGTTCCTTTTCCGTGTTGATTTTTTTTTTTTTTTTTGAAAGACTTTTCCACTTTGAATTTCACTTTTAGTCACACTGTTAATAAAGGGATAACTGCCTTACTAATAATTTATTTTTTTTGGCTTTAATTTTGTGGAAACCTTTCTAATGATATTCCTCATACTCTGGTAAATTGCTACCTTTTTAATGATTTTATTCCTCATACTCTGGTAAATTGCTTATATGATTGATGAAAATGTTATGAATTAAACTCAATAGAGCTTTGTTCTAGACTTCTAATTACTTTGGGTGTGGTGGTATTAATATTATTGACGAAAAAAACAACTTGAAATGGTGACTCTTCTAATTGCAGAATAAAGATGAATTGAGTCTATGCAAACACAGTAATGTTTTGCAATGTTGAGGCTGAATTGCATGAAATAGGGATTGAGTCTATTGATGGAACTAGAGAAGTAGAGGGAAGCAGAAGAATGCACTATTATAATGGTCAGCACTCTCTAATGTTCACAGCCACTATTATATAAGCATATAAATCTTTTTGATGCCAAAATTTAATGGTTGTTCATGCTTAGCAATTCTTCTGTTGATGTAAGTAGTGAAGATCAAAACCTTATAGAAACGAAGTAATTTGAGACGCACATAATTAAATGATATAATAGTTCTCAACTCTCTCTATTTCTTTGAGCATTTAGATTAATGAAAATACCGTATCTTTGTTGTGTATTGAGGTAGCACCATGAAAGGTTAATTAGCAAATACAAGATTCTCTTTCTATGAAACATGTTTCTCCAACTTAGTTAGCCTAATTTGTTTATTGATTAATTTAAACCCTTTTCTTTCTTCCTTTTTTTTTCCTGTTTATTTATTATAGATTTTATGCAAAGTTGATCCATACTGCATTGATTCAGTATCAGTTACCTAAAGTTGTCAGATTTACAAGAACTATGATTGCATATTAAAAGTTTGCTGCTTCGAACTATTTGATCATTTTTGGCAAAAGCACTTTAGCCATCAGATGCTCTTGTGATTCAAAATGCTTTAAAACAATTGGGCTCTAGATGATATAGAGGCATTTACCCCACTTGGTATATATCATTGGATACAAGTTTCTGTATTGTTTAACAGCTTTAGGATGTTCACTGTAATTAAAAAAAAAAAACATTTTGTGTAACAAGTTACCATCTTTGCACTATACCATTGGGACCCAAATATTGGAAAGATGCTTCTTATGGAGTCTATCTTTTAATGCCTTAATCCAGCCTTAACAATTGCTGGTTTTCTTGCACATAGTGACCCATTTGTGCTTCCAGTAATTGGAAAGAGGAAGCTGATGAAGAAGATCCTTTACTGGTGATTCTTGTAGGTTGATTATTAAGCTGATCCATACTGATCCTTTTTATGGAATTTGCAGGGTTTTT
This sequence comes from Notholithocarpus densiflorus, assembly GCA_030021035.2. Classification (NCBI taxonomy): domain Eukaryota; kingdom Viridiplantae; phylum Streptophyta; class Magnoliopsida; order Fagales; family Fagaceae; genus Notholithocarpus; species Notholithocarpus densiflorus. The sequence goes on from JARYZH020000843.1 coordinate 41,028, forward strand.
TTAATGATTAACGTTAATTCTATTATTGATTTTAAACTTGTGCACACATTCTTTATGCAGTGACCACAGAGCACTTCTTAAACTTTATTAGGATGAAAATATGCAAAGCATAATGGAAAGGAAAGAGCGTTCTGTTAGGAAATTTTTTTAATTATATCCAATTAACTTGCAGAAGATGGAGGATATGAGAATGCAATTTGTAGATCTATTATCAAGCACTGAATTTGTAGATTTTCAATTTTTCTATTTTCAAGTGTAAGTATTCCTTCCCCGTTCTCAGTTTTTTTTTTTTTTTTTTTTTTTCATTTTTTATAAAACTTTATAACACCATTTTATTCAAAAGAAATCTAATTGAGTTTGTGGCTGGTGCAACTTTTCTTCTTTATTTCCTTTTTAATTTAACCATTTGAATAATTGTATAATATATTTATCCAAAGTAAGATTTACTCTTTATGATATGTGCATAGGTTTACAACCAAAACATCTGTGATTAGGAGAAGTTCTGCACAATCCTTTGGGCTGAACACTACCCAAATGTAGTGCAGTGCAAAAGAAGAGGAAAGAGAACATCATTCTACACTAAAAAAGTTAGGAAAGTTGACATTCATCATGCATCCTTCAATAGAACAGTTTTATCTCTTTCCTCTACCATAGATTGTTTTATTATAAAATTGAAAATGACCCTTGTTATGCAAACAAATGTGCAAGATAACATATATTATATTGGTGGTGAATAGTAAATTTAATTGCAGTTGAGCATTGTATGAAGACATCACCATAGCATTTTTTTTTTTTTAAAGCCAAGTTATAGTAGCAAAATAAATATTTAAATTTTTTATTTAACTATCTCGTGCATCGCACGGGTTAGCGACTAGTATAATAATAATACCTTTGCCGAAAGCTAAACACACATGGGACACATAAACAATAATATAACTTTTGAAAAAAAAAAAAAAAAGATACTAATAATAAGAGCATTCGTATAAGGAAATGCCATCTTATCCTATTTTACCATTCCAAAAAGCTACTTCATCAATTATACAATACTATTTTCAATACACCCAGCAGCCCAACTTTTATTTTACAATATCACACATTAAAATAATATAAATTATACAATCAAATAATAAACAAATTATATCTCTCTCCTTACTAATTTCTGTCTCTCTGTCACTCTCACTGCACAACAACCATCCTCTTAACCACACCACCTCCAGACATCCACCACCGTGACCCTAAACCCGCCACAATCCCAGCAAAATACCAATCCACCATCGGTGTCACTCTCTTTGAGCAAAATCAAAGCCTAGTCTCGCCATCCAGCCAAAATCAAAACCCAAAATTCATAGCAAAATCAAAACCCAAAATTCATGCCAAAATAAAAACCCGATCCATCGATCTCGCCACCCACCGATCTCCGCCACGCCAATCTCGCCACCCACCAATCTCCACCTTGCCGATCTCCACCGTTGTCAACACCCACGCCGATCTCCACCGTTGTTAAAACCCACGACCCACCGTCGTCAAAACCCATACCGACCTATGCCCACGTCAGTCACAAACCCACCACCACCAGAGAGAGATAGAGAAACCCACAACCACCAAATGTGAGAGAGAGAGAGAGGGTCATCGGAGAGAGCACAGGGTCTTGGGTCTGAAAAGAGCATAGAGCAGATGAGAAAGAGAGAAGGAAGAGAGAGAAAAGAAGAGAAATAATGAGAGAGGAGAGAGAAATTTCGGGGTTAAAAAGGGGGAGGAAGAGTATTAAAAACTATTATTTTGTTTTAAAATTGTGCTATAGTGCAATTCTAAAGGTAGAATTGCACTGTAGCACTATTGCAAAAAATTTGCAATAGTTGATTTTTAGAAGTCCGGATGAAGCTTGGTTTTTGTGTGAAAATGGTAAAACCTTCCTACATATGCCATTTAGCATGCCCAACACGAATGCTCTAAGACCCTATAATTGACACACGTGGGGCCGCAACAGTAATATTATCTTTTTGAGGATAAACGGCAGAACACTAATATTACCTTTGATTTAAAGAAAAAAAAAAGTACACCTCTTAAAGCATATCTTTTTGCGGGACTCACGAGGGATTCGAAATAAGTGATGTGATGGAGAAAAAAAATGCTGCCTTGATTTGATTTTAGAGCTAGGCATTAAAAAAAAAAAAAAAAATTAGTTACAAAATTAATTGTAATCTAAAATTACAATTTTTTAAAAAAAATATTAACATTACTACATATTTAGTTACTATATGATCTATAAGCTCATATTTTATGCATAATTTTAAATTACAAAAACTTGCAATTTAAACAATTTATTGATAACATAGTTATTGATCTTTAATTTCCTAAAAATTTTGCAAATATAGAGGATATAAAAAAATGTAATCTATTGGTAAATTTGTCAAAATTCACCTTTAATCAAAAAAAAATTGAGTAAGGTTATAGTCTTAATTTACAACTAATTTTGTAACTAAACTTTGTCCTAAAAAAAAAAAGATATTATGACATATTCTATTTTATTAATACATCACATAAAAAAACTTCTTTATTTATTTTAGGGTAAACTATGTATTTGGTCCTTATCCTTTATACCATACTAGTGTGGGTTGCACGTGCAAGGCATGTGCTGGCCCTTTAGTGAGAAAATTAAAATTGATTTTTTTGTTGTTGAAGAAGTATGAAGTCATGTACTTAAATTTAAAATAGCTATTGGAATATCTATGTACTATGACACTTTCTTAGAACTTATTTACTAAATGTAATATCTACTCACCAAAAAATGCTACAAAGAATGATAATGAAAGTCGTCATCTTTCTACAATATTTAAATTTTCGCAATAAATGATAATATATACTATAATTTTTTTGACGATCTTCATTAAATTAAATATTTGCAATCATCTACAATGAAAATTTTGTTATTCATATTTCATTCTTTATTATCTTATTTTACGAGTCTAACTACGATGTTAGCTTGTTTATTTTTAATGAATACCCTTTTAAGCAGGAAAATAAATTAAAAAAAGAACAAAATAACAAAAAACATATGTCATCAAAGTTTCTATTAAATAATTAAAATTATAAGTGTAGAAGATTAAACCTAATAAATTAGTGTTCTCTAGGTAACAAATAGAACACCATATATCCTCATTCTAACTTTCCAAGTATGACTACCAGTCTACCACATAAAATTCAAAATACACAAAGAAATTTTTTGGGAGATTAAAATTTAGTAGGAGTATATTAGACATTGTACAATGGAATATTTTAGGAATTATAAGATTTTGTTAGGGTTTAACTAAGAGAGAAACAATAGGGGTATATGTTCATTTACAAAATATAAATGATGAAATTATTCAGTTTTAGTTTAAGGGGGAAATGCAACTACCCCGAACATAAAGGAGGAAAGTGTTACTTCGTCAATTTGTGTGTGTGTTATGTGTGTGTAAAACAATGTGTGTGTGTGTGTTTTTATTTTTATTTAAAAAAAAAAAACTTGAAACAGTGTGTAAAAAAAAATAAACCTAAAAAAATTATGCATTAAACAATGAATTTTAGTTCAACAAATTGAATAAACCAAAAAAGAAGTCTAGAAACAGAACAAAAAGTCACGATATTTTTACAATACCTTTATTTTTAGCTATGGTGGGTCCTAGTCTGATATTTTATTATTTTATTTTAGAGTAATGTTACATCCCCAATATTTTCATAATAAATCTTAGGTGGTAAATTGCTACTGGTTTTAAATTGGGCTAACCACTTTTAACCGTGCATTTAAAAATAAAATAAAAAGCCAACTGAAGAAAATTGTGCCTAAAACAATGAGTTTTGGCTTACTAAATTTGACTAAACAAAAAAAGAAGCCTAGGAACACAACAAAATGTCACACAAAAAAGAAGTTCGGAATTATAACAAAATGTCACAACATTTTCATAATATTTTTTATTTCCAGCTGTGGTAGGTCCTAGTTTGATATTTTATTATTTAATTTTTACGTTCACAGTATTTTCATAACAAATCTTAGGTAAAAAATTATTACTGGTTTTAAAATTATGCATTAAAAAAAAAAAAGACAATACAAGAAAATTGTGTGTGAAACGTACAATGAATTTTGACTCACCCAATTTGACTATATATACTAAAAAAGAAGTCTAAGAATACAACAAAATATTAAAACATTTTCACAATACTTTTATTTTTAGGATCCGAATAGATATATTTTTATTTTATTTGAGAGAAATGCTACATCCATAACATTTTTAGAACAAATTATAAATGACAAGTTGTTATTAGTTTTAAATTGAACCCACTACAGATATCACTTTTTTATCCTTCAAAAATACCTTGCCACATAAAATTTGTTTCAAAATTATTGTGAAAATGTTGTGGACATAGCATTTCTTTTTATTTTATTTTATTTTGATCTATAAGGAACTGAGATCTTGGATTGTGAAAATATTGTGACAAGAAGAAGATGTTATAACATTTTCATAATATATTTATTTTTAGTTGTGATTGGTCTCAGTCTTATTTATTATTTTATTTTGACCTTTAAAAAATTGACATCTCAATAATGATGAAAATGTTGTAAAAATTTGTTGCGTCAGTGTAATTGTGTATGCACATATAATATTTAAAAGCACAAGCAAAACCAGCATATTGTGAAAAAAAAAAAGGGCCAATGAACAGTGCAAATTGTCAATAATTGTGAAAATATTGTAAGAATTTGTTAAGTCAGTGTAACTGTACATACACATATAAATATTTAAAAGAAAAGACAAAAACAGCACAACCAAAACAGGCGTATTGTGGTTTGTGGGAAAAAAAAAAGCCTAATGAACAATGTTGTGAAAGTATTGCGAAAAATATTGTAGATGTAACACTTCTTTTTTCATAATACCTTTAGTTTTAGTTGTGGATGATTCTAGAATGATATTTTATTTTAACCTATAAGGAATTAACATATCAACAATTGCAAAAATATTGTGACAATTTATTATGTTAACTAATAGCTTTATATATAAAAAAAAAATAATAATAAAATAAAAAGAAGAAGAGTGGACTAGATGATATTACGCCGAAAAAAAAAAAGCAGAGAAAAATGAAAAGAAAAGAAAAGAAAGCAGCGGGAAAAAAAATAAAAAATAAAAAGAAGGAAAAGAAAGCAGCAATAGTGCAGAGGTCAAAACCAAAGCACTGTTCAAAACTTGAAAAAAAAATATATATATAAAGGGATTCAATAAACCAAATGTGTGCTGTAGGGGTGAAAATAACCAAATATCACGTTTTGGCAAAATTTGTGGCAAACTAGTATTGTTTCAAAAATATTTAGCAATCTACCACTTTTTTAGTATTCGAGTTCTACAAAATCGAGTTCTAAATAGTACTCGAGTTCAGTGAACTCGACTTCCTAGTGAGTCGCAAGCGTGGCACTGCTGACCTGAAACTTGTGTAATAAAAAAAAATAATGTGATACTCGATATTAGTGAAATTAAGTATCACTTTATAGTACTCGAGCTTAGTACAGTCGAATACATTCTTTTTTTTTCTACTTTTTGTTTCGGTTGGAATGGCTTGAATAGTCAAACTTAGTGGCTTGACATTAGTGGTTTTAACATATGCATTATGAAATTGAGAGAATACACAAGTAACTTCTTTTCTTTTTTTTGTTGAGAGAATACACAAGTGTAACTTAATCAATGCTTAAGTTTCGGTCCTTGTGATTCACGATTGCAAGCAAAACCAGTCAGGATTTCCTAGTCAGCCTGACATTGAACCAAGCCATTTCTAGTCTTTGATACTCATTTTCTTGAGAGGAAGATAGTCTTGGTCGTTATGATTCAAAAATGTCGGTGTAGTACTTTAGCAGAAAAAATGACTGGACTACGAAGACCCGTGCCTCACGATGTTGAGTTAAGTCTTCCCCAGCCCCCTCTTTCGTGTGTGTGTTTCCTGGCAAGTTTGAAATACTCATGCGAATGCAGGGCCAAATATTATCACCTACAGCTACCATATAGACTCACTCAATCAGTAAACAGTAATTTGTAGGAAAAATCCTTAGAGAAGAAAACCAAAGGTGTACATTGAAATCAAACTATATAACGTTTCCTAAGGAGCCTTTATTCCATGCCTAGAAACCATTTTCGGAATGGGCAATGCTAATCTATTTTAGTGTAAGAAATAGATTGCTAAATATTTCAATGTAATTGGGCCCCTGTTAGATTACTGATAGTGGAGTTGCTGCGAAGTTGTAATTTTAATGTTATTTTGTGGAACTCGAGTACTAAAAAAGTAGTAAATTGTTAAATATTTTCGAAATAGTGCTAATTTATCACAAATTTTGTCAAAACATGGTATTTGACTATTTTCACTGTACTGTATGGGTACCGGTGCTTTTTATATAACTAATAGAAGAAGAGAGTCTTCTTTTTTTTTTTTTTTGAGAAAAGAAGAAGAGAGTCTAAACGCGTTGAAAAAGAAGAGTATTGGGTTGTCCGTGTAAGCACTGCCATGATACCGTTCCATGTGCGTCAGTTGTCTCCTGGCTTTCCTCTAATTTTCTGACAACGCGCAATGGATCATAAACTTTTATGAATTTTCCACAATACATGCCAGAAACTTTACCGCTCTTTCCACAATACATGCCTTCACTTTTTGACTGAAAATTAACTCTGATGGGTTTTTTACCTTCTTCTATAGTTGCTTGGCCACACCCAAACACCATTGACAACAACAATCTCAATTTTACAATATTAATTACCTTGTTGCAAAATGACATGATATAATTCAAATGTAATTTATTTATTCAAATCTTAAGATAAAAAATGACAACACTACGATCAAACTCAACCAAGGTATAATGAAATCTGATTTCAAGTCAGCTGAAAAAAAAAAAAAAAAAAAAAAAAAAAAAAAAAAAAAAAAAAAAAGAATTGTTACAGTTGATTAAAATCAACCACTTTATAAATGCAAAATGAATTGTCTCCAAGTGTGTCGAATTATGATTAATGATCAATTTTGATAAGGTCTTGACGTTTCAATTTTTATAATTTAAATTTCTAAGCAGAAAATTGTCAATATTAGCCACATAATTTTCCATGTGACTTCTACTTTAATAAAATAAAAATAAAAACTCTACCAAACTCTCTCTCTCTCTCTCTCTCAAAACCAAAATAAAAAATTGGAGTTTAGATTTCAACTTTCACCTCTTTTTATTAAAATTTATATTTGAACCTTGACATTTGATTCTTTATATAAAACTAGCTTATAACTCCATACATATGCATGGATATACTTAAAAGATACACATTAAAATGCATAGTATAATAATCTTACATATATAATTTAAATATTATTGATAGTCATTCTTAATTTTTTTTTTAACTCTTTAAAAAGTCTTGTAAAAATGTTATTAGGTAGAAAATGTAAATTGTCCATTTTTTAAATACTTTTATGTTCATTAATTCTAGACTTTTTAGTTTTTTTACACAATAACTCACATGAATAGATATTTATGATATGGTCCCACATTTGATTCCAAAATTAAGAAATAAAACTTTCTTTAAAAATAAATAATTTAGGACACATGGCGCAAAATTGGACTTCAATTGTAGAATCTAATTAGATTTTCTCTAAATTTTACCTATTAATATATATATATATATATTTATATAATCTTTGTGCCAAATGAATTGTTTTTAGTTATAAAAAAAAAAAGGCTTATAAATATAAAATCATTCAAACTCTCTCTTCCTCTAATTTTATATATAGTGTTAGATATATGATTATATTTTTTTATGATTTATTTATATTGGACTCCTCGTTTTCTTCTCTAAATTAACTCTCATTTGGCACAAAAATTAAAAAAAAAAAAAAAAATCGATTAGATGAAACACATGCCGTAAAATTAAACTCTAATTGAAATCCAATTTTTAAACTAAACTAACTAACTTGGTTCAAAAATTTAAAAATTTTGATTAGATGGGACACATTGCGCAAAATTAGACTCTAATTGAATTCCAATTTAAAATCTAATTGGATTTTCTCTCAGTTTTACTTATTAATATAAATATATATATATATATGACGTATAAACTTGAATTGTTTTTAGTTCTTCAAAAAAAAAAGGCTCATAAATATAAATCTATTCAAAAATTATGTTTTTTATGGTTTACTTATATTGGACTCCTCGTTTTTTACACTAAATTAACTCATTTGATACAAAAATTAAAAAACTTAGATTAGATGGGACACATGTTGCAAAATTAAACTCTAATTGAAATCCAATTTTTCCATTGAATTAACTCACTTGGCACAAAAATTTAAAAACTTAGATTAGATGGGACACGTGGCGCAAAATTGGACTCTAATTAAGTTCTAATTTGAAATTTAATTGGATTTTCTCTCAGTTTTACCTATTATTATATATATAGATTTCAATTTGGCCCATAATCTTTTAATTATGTCAATTTAGTCCCTAACCTTCTAATGTAGTGTCAATTTAGTTCTTGCTGTTACCTCTTGGATGGAAATTGCTGACGTGGTTAACGCTCAAATAAAAAAAATTAGTTTATTGACACAATTGAAAGACTAGGGATCTAATTGAAATATGATGTAAATGATAAAGACTAAATACGTAGTTTACCCAATATTCTTTATTTAAAGATTATGAACCAAATTGATACAATTGAAAAGTTATAGACCAAATTGAAATATGGTGTAAAGGATAGGGACTAAATACATAATTTACCCAATATTTTTTATTTAATACACCACTTTACAATACACCTTACATTATATATTCTATTCTTTTACCACTTTATTTAAATACTCTTTCTTATTCTTTTTAATTAAGAAATATATTTTGTATGGAAGGAAGAGAAAGTTTGAATCTATAAATATATTAAAACCCAAAACTCAAAAAAAATCCAATTATTTTTCAATTAGATTCTCAATTTTGCACTACTTGTCCCATCTAATTTTTAATTTTTGTGACAAGTAAATTATTGAATGTAAAAATTGAAGAGTCTAAATTCAATTAGATTATAAATTGGATTTCAATTGAAGTATAATTTTACACCACGTATTCATCTAATTTATAAATTTTTGTGGTAAATGAATTATTGAGAGCAAAAATTGAAAAGTCTAAATTTAATTAAATATTTTAGAAATAAGGAACCATTTCATATTTTAGAAATGTATTGTTTAAAAAATGTATAAACTAATATTTTGTATAATTTGAACCGTGTCATTGTAATTGTTTTTAATGATATATGTGTATATACACATGATTACACACAAGTAAAAAATAATAATAAAAGCAAATAGCACATCTGCCGTACAATTCTATTGACGGTTGACACATCTTTTAAATAGGTTTTTTTTTTTTTTTTTTTTTTTTGATAAACACATCTTTTAAATAGGTAATTTTACGTGTTTAATGTACTAAATGCTAAAAATTTAACCTTTAGTATATCTGATGCAGTGGGTTGGACCAAAGAGCTATTCCGTGGGCTGGACCACACTAAATGCCACGAACCCAACAGCTGCTGCCTACTCGTGGACTTAAAGGTCAACCAGTCAACCGGGGAACAATAAACTAAATTACATGATTCCATTTAACTCTGCCCCCAAGGAATTCATTCTTCCTGCAATTCATTTCAATTCTATCACTCTCTCTCCTTGCCCAGTGTCCACTTTCCTTTCTTAATTTCTTCTGGCACTGTAGCACACACAGACAATGGGTAGTATAAGCTGGGGCTGCTGTGTTGTTCTTCTTTACCTTGCTCTTTTTCTAAAACCTTTTCCCATCTTAGTTAAATCCCTGCCTGTCCGTTATTGGAGTGCAAACACTTCTACTTCAGTGACCAACAGTTTTTCTACTCCCGATTCTGTGAAATTTGATGATGGATCGTTTGTGAATATCATACTGGCCAGTAAATCGAACAGTTATTCCTACGAAGAATATGCTTGTGGTTGTGGTTTCTTCTGTAATCAAACTTGTGGCGGTTCTCTCTTTGCCATTTTCAGAATTCGTCTAGAATATGGCGAAATTTCAAAATCTGAAGGTCCAACAGTAGTATGGGCTGCTAACCCAAAGAATCCTGTAAGCGTGAATGCGAGTTTGAAGCTCACTTCAGAAAGAGGTTTGGTGTTGACAGATGCTAATGGAACTACGGTGTGGTCGACAAACACCAGCAGCAAATCTGTGGCTGGCCTAAACTTAACCGAAAACTGCAACCTCATGCTCTTGGATCACAACAATGCAACAATAATCTGGCAGTCTTTTGATCACCCAACCGACACGCTGATGCTCGAGCAAAAGTTGATGGCAGGGCAGCAACTCATAAGTCAAGGAGGATTGTATTCACTCTCTCTCACTAGTGAAGGGTTGGTCGCTTATATCAATTCTAATCCTCCCCAACGCTATTTTTCTGGAACCACAGAAAATTTCAGTTATGTGCAACTTAATAGTGAAAATATAACTCTCTCCTCTCAAGTTATGGATGAGACCGTTCTTGCTCCTTATTCATACTTCTCAGCGCAGTACATGAGATTTGAGCCTGACGGACACTTGCGAGTGTATGGAGAGTCGGATGTTGTGGATGATTTTCTCCCACGATATAGAGAAATTGGTGTCTGCGATTACCCTACAGTTTGCGGCAATTATGGTATTTGTACAAATGCCCAGAATGCCCCGTGTAGTTGTCCTCCACCCATTAATGAAACAAGCTATTTCCGGCAAACCCGGCAAACCGATGACAAGCTGCCTAGCTATGGATGCTCCCTCATTACTCCCTTGTCTTGTGAAGATTCCAAATATCATGTTCTTTCAGAGCTCGAGAATATCACATACTTTCCCATAACAAAATATCCCCCCAAGATAAATCCAGACCACCAACATATAAATTTAGAGAGTTGCAAACAGGCTTGCTTAAAAGACTGTTCCTGCAAAGCTGTTTTTTATAATTCGAGCAACCATATGGGGAATTGCTATTTACAATCCCAAATTTTTTCCCTGATGTCCGCTGATGCAGGACAAAAAAATTACCTCAGGGTATACATCAAGGTGCAGAAAGTTATTCGGCAGAAAAAACACTGGCTTGTAATAATATTGGTCTCCAGCTTTGCATTTGTACTGTTTCTTTTAATTGTATTTTTTGTTTTTCAACTTTGGAAAAAGAAAAGTTCAGATGAAGCGGAGGAGTATTATTTAGATCAGGTGCCAGGAATGCCCACAAGATACTCTTATCATGATTTGCAGGCAGCAACAAAAGAGTTTAGTACGGAGCTTGGTGGAGGGGGATTTGGCACAGTTTTTGAAGGGACTTTAGTTGATGGTACTAAAGTTGCAGTGAAGCGTTTTGATGGTTTAAGTCAAATCAAGAAATCGTTTTTAGCAGAAGTTGAGACAATTGGCAGCCTTCATCATTTCAACTTGGTAAGACTGATTGGATTTTGTGCTGAGAAATCACATGGACTACTTCTTGTTTATGAATACATGTCTAATGGGTCTTTAGATAAATGGATATTTCACAGATTTCCGGAGATGTTGCTTGATTGGCAACATAGAAAGAAGATCATCATTGACATAGCAAGAGGACTAACTTATTTACATGATGACTGCAGACATAAGATAGTTCATTTGGATATCAAACCCCAAAACATCCTTTTAGATGAGAATTTCAATGCAAAAGTCTCAGATTTTGGGTTGTCCAAACTAGTTGATCGTGAACAGAGCCAAGTTGTGACAACTATGAGAGGGACTCCTGGCTATATGGCTCCAGAATGGTTGAGTTCAGTTATTACAGAAAAAGTAGATGTGTATAGCTTTGGTGTAGTGCTCTTGGAGATATTATGTGGAAGGAGAAATATTGATCGCTCTCAACAAGAAGAAGAAATGCATCTACTTGCTATTTTCAAGAAAAAGATTGAGGAGGACCAATTATTGGATCTGGTTGATAAATACAATGAAGATATGAGTTTACATGGAGAAGAAGTTGTGAATATGATGCGGGTTGCAGCATGGTGTTTACAAAATGATTTCACAAAGAGGCCTTCTATGTCCGTTGTGGTTAAGGTCTTGGAGGGTGTTGTGAATGTTGAATCAAACCTAGATGATTTCTTCTTGAATCCACCTTTACCAAACACAAGAGCTGGAGTTTATAACCAGGAAGTGCATTTTGCTACTACTACTCAATTATTGCCTTCAATTCTATCAGGACCAAGATGACCTTTTACTGTACCAAATGAGGTAATTTTCATCCTTTTAAAGGGAGCTTTCAACCCATGTCATTCATGTCATTTACTATTGTTGCAATGATGTACACGTGTTTATTCTATAGGTGACACTGAAATTTAATTTTGAGTTGTAGACCTTTTGTTAATACATAATATTGTTTTTGTATTTGCATAACATAGACATTAAATAAGAGGTAAAACTATTTATTAAATTTTTTAAAGTCATGGTGTATGAAGATTATGATTATATATATATATATATAATTTTCCTAGTTAGAGTTTGATTAGTTTTAAGTTTAAATTTTGTATTATTATATTAAACTGTTGATTCTTGATTTAATTAAGTGAATGTAATGGTTGATTTTATTGCATGCCATCCACATTAGATTAGGAAAAATGCCCTTTTTTCTTAGCCTAGGATTGGTAATAAAATCAACTAAAAATAGATGACCAATCACACCTTAGAAAAACCCAATGATTGGTGGCGACTTCACTTACCTTTGGTAATTCCCTTAAAATTTGGCCAAGATTCTTACTATACCTCCAAAGCTAGATAAATATCCTCCTCTATCGAGAGAGATAGCACCCGAAGCACTGCGTAAACCATGCCATCATCGAGAGGGGCCTCTAACGAGGCCCGTGCACGCGAGAGCATCGCCATGGCAGGTGGTCGAACAAAGGCCCAAAGGCAGTTTTCCAGCCGTTTGCGACCCGAGTGTCGACAACATGTTAAGCATAAATAAATAAATTAAAAAAAAAAAAAAAAAAAAAAAAAAAAAAAAAAAAAAAAAAAACACATCCTCAACTCTAGATGCAAAGAATTCCTAGATCAAAACACACTAAACATGCCTAACCAAATTTTATTTCAAAACAAGTTTGGAGAGTGTAGAGTGCATATACTACCACATGTATTCCTTATAATGGCCAAATCACCTGTACATTAGTATCAAAGGTAGCAAAGATTATGCGTGTTGTGTGTGAAACTTTTGCAATAGAGCAAGAGCATCATTATATGACAAGTAATGATATAGGAGGATTAAACACAATCACACACAATCATAATTGTTTGATGGGGACTATCACCTTCGAGGTACATCATATAACTCTCACATCTCCTAGAAACACATTTGCAACCATATTAATAGCATTTTGATTCTTTTGCTTTTTATGTTGTTTGCATATTTTTCTTTTAAGCATATCATGTATGGGCATATAAGAGAGAAAAGAAAATACCCAATTATGTAAGCTTGAACATCCTTATTTTGCTGTGCAAGTACCACACCTTACCGAGCACAGCTTTTATGAATTGCACACAGATGTTTTATAATTGACGAGTTTTAGTGGTGAGATGGTTATTTATGCCTTTCTCTTATGATTTTCTAGTCATTTACGTCAAAAAAGTGATTTTAAGATATGAAAGATAAAAGATCAACCAAATCGTACAAATCACATAAAACGAGCCACAAAGCTCACATTGCTTAGTTGTGCATGAAGATGCTCATCTAAGCTACAAGAGATATAAAGTTGGGAAATTTTGTTTCAAAGGCCATCCAAGGTACACAAGTACCAGTATATACAAACACACTATTTTTGTATTTTTCTGATTTTTTTTTAATAAAAAAAACATAAAACAAGACAAAAACAAACAAATAAACAAACAAGAAAAGCATTAAAACTAGAGTGGCTCAAACCACAACACAATCCAAGCAAGAGATTAGAAAAGAGGAGAAATCACTTAGGATCTTTTTCATTACAGACAGGAGACCTAAATTGAGATCATTTCTTCTGCATGAACTTTTGTCCAGATGGATAAGGAGGAGAGTTGAAATCGTTGAAGTTCAAAAGAAGCATGATTGCCTTAAGAAGTTCACCAAGAGGGGCTAAAGAGAGTTGGAGTTGATTATGGTTCCCTAGAGATGACACACTACTGCTTTGTTGAGTGGATAACCACTTATAGCAATTTGGACGAGTGTGCCCAGATGCTCCATAGTAGTGACAGAAATGAGGCTTCTTTGGTGGAGACTTCTTGTTGGTGGAGCGATGATTTTTTTGCTTAGTCTCTTTCTTACGAACCTTAAGGGGTGCTCCTAAAATGGATTTTCCTTTATCACTCCTATCTTCATTTACATTCTCAGTTTTAATATCAGTTACCTCATTGTTTTCAGAGTTATCATTATTAGCAGGAGGAACAAAAATAACTCTATTCAAAGCATTAGAAGAGGAACTACAAGAGAAGAAAGAGTGATCATACTCAAGACCTATTCTGTCAGATGTTGACTTCTGAACATTCAGCATTTCATCCAGTTTGGCACTTGAAGTCCTTTCCAGTTGTGCTCTAACCTGAAATAGTTCAGCATTTAGCTTCTTGGCCTTTTCAACAAGAAGATTGTTCTCAAATCTCAGTGCTTCAATGGTCTGATTAGCTTCACCAAATTTGGTTGAGAGTTCCTTACGTTCCAACTCCACTTCACTGAGCTTTATTGTGGTTAACCTGTAGAGATTCTCATGCTTCTCAGAAACCTTGTAGAGCTTGGTGTAAGCAATATGAATGTCATCCTGTTCATCCACCTTTTCAAACTTTAACTCCATTAGCTCTTCTTCTTCATCAACTACCTCTACTTCTCCCTCAGTAGACTCAACAGTAGATGTAAAAGCACTTACAATCCCTTCTTGGTCACTCTCATCGGAATTTGCTTCTAGTTCTGAATCACTTAAGGTGGCAGCTAGGGCTTTGCTCTTGCCAATGGATTTGAGGTATGTAGGACACTTTTGTTTCATATGTCCAAATCCATGACACCCATAGCACTTTGGTCCAGTAGGAATACCGTTGCCTTGACCAGCATCCTTGGATTCTCTCTTGCCCTTGTCTTAGGACTTATATTAAGAGAAAGCAGTCTGTTTGCGATCCTTATCACCAGCTTTGACATTCGCATTTTTAATGAACTTCTTGAATTTTCTGGTGATATATGACTTTAGCTTGGTATCCTCATCATCAGATGACTCATCATTTTCATCATTCTTTGTCTTCAAGGCCATGTTCTTGCCTTTGCCACCTTTGCCAACCCTTGCTAACCCTAGTTTATAGGTTTGCAAGTTCCCAATCAGTTCTATCAAAGGAATAGAGTCAATGTTCTTTGATTGTTCAATGACAGTAATCTTGGCATGGAACCTCTCCGGAAGAGATCTGAGGATCTTCCTAACAATCCTAGGCTCCAAAATCTATTCTCCAAGATTGAATGCTAGACTCAGTATGTCCTTGAGCTTGGCATAGAATTCATCAAACGATTCATCCTCATCCATCCTAATTTCCTCAAAGCTAGTAGTAAGCCTTTGAAGCTTAGAGTTCTTGACTACTTTAGTGCCCTCATAAGTATTTTGAAGAATAATCCAAGCTTCCTTAGCATTGTCAATAGAAGAGATCTTCTTCAATTCTTCATTCGTTACGGCACTAAACAGAGCATTCAGTGCCCTACTGTTATAGTTGGCCGCCTTGATCTTGGTATTATCCCATATTACGGGTGGCTCTTCAAGCTTTTTCCAACCTACTTCAACTGCCAGCTAGACTTTCTCATTTAAGGACTACAAAAAGCTCTCATGTGTACTTTTCAGTATGTAAAGTTAGTCCTATAAAATAAAGGAGGTATAATCAAAGATTGTCCATGATCCATAACAATAGGGGTCAATGGATCACACATCAAAGATTAAAACTTAATCAGAGTGTGCCTGCTTTGGTACCATTTGTTGGGTTAAGATAGCTTGACTCCGGTTAATTAATTCAATTACCCAAGTTAATTAATTAAGCTCAATTGCATGCAAATCGTGAAGGTACCAACAAATCACCAAAAATACTAAGTGTAGCGAAAAATAAATTAAACACAGTGATTTGTTGACAAATGGGGAAAACCTCACAAGGCAAAAACCCCACTAGGTGATTTTAAGGTCACCACTCCCAAGAATCCACTAATCAACAATCAAGCGGTTATAAGTATAAAGAATCTTACCAACTACCTTTGGCCTATCCTAAAATACCAACCTACAGTTAAACCTTCGCTTTAATACCTAATTGGACTTGATCTTATAATAGCCTTTTTTTCCTTTGATGCACAAACCTCCAATTTGTGACTAACCCTTTGTGCGGATCCCAAGTACGTGGCTAACTCCAATAACTTGAACAGATGTTATTGGCTACAAAGTTCTTCACTTCATCAAAAATGAAGATTTAGAAGTACTCGGTTACAAAATCTTATGGCGTACAAACGCAGTAGATTTACATAGAGAATATAAGTTTCTTGGTCTCTGTATCCGTGTGTGACGGCCTTTAAAATAAGTCTTATATATGTTTAGGGTTGTGAGAAAAGAAACCCCAAACAAATATACAAGACTGGGCTGAATTTCAGATTTGGAAATTCTGAAATCGTAATTCTTGATAGAACAAGATGCTGTCGAGCTATCTATCGAGCTTCACAATAAGTCTCAATAGCAGGCATCTATCGAGCTATCTGTCGAGCCTTAATGAATAGCTTTTCTTCACTCGTTTTTTGGACCAATCTTCATGTCTTTAATACTTGACTTGAACAACATGTTTCTTGAAGTACTAAACTCATCTTAAATCTACCCAATTACAAATAAAGTGCATTTTGTCAAAGGATTAGCTAATTACAACAAAATATGACCTAACACGAATGACTAAATTACGAGTTTGAAATAAATCAAACAAGTAAAATAGTTTCACAAATGCGAATTTGTATTGATGAATATGTGGTACAATTCTCTGTAATTACAAAAGAGTGATCCTCTGATTCGATCTCCTTGAAAGATTTGTTGATTGGAATTGCGGTAATGTGATTTTGATTTGAACAAAAAATATCCTTCAATTTGGCTGAAGAATGGATCGAAGATCTTTGAAACAAAATTACAACGAATCTCTAGCTATGAGCTTGTTAGAAATCCATTGTTCTTCACGTTCTTCGTGTGTTCTTCGTGTTCTTTGGTTGTTCTTCGTCTTCGAAGGTTTGTGGTGGAAGTTCTTCGGGACTTTAGAGGCTTTAATTCGTAGAGCTTCACTGATTTGTGGTTTCTTGAAGTTTCTGAAGGCTTTTGAGCTTGATTCTAGTGAATTTTGAGATCTAGGAAGATGATTTAGATGATTATTCTTTGAATGTTCTTCGTATTTGAAGGTTTGTGGTGGAAGTTCTTCGGGCCTTTGGAGGCTTGAATTCATAGAGCTTAACCAATTTGTAGTTTCTTGAAGTTTCTGGAGACTTTTGAGCTTGATTCCATTGACCTTTGATATCTAGGAAGATGATTTGGATGATTTCTCTTCGAATATTCTTCGTATTCGAAGTTGAAGTTCTTGAAGTTCCTGGAGGCTTCAGGGCTTAATTCCAGCAAAGCTTCTGTACTTCTGAATCTTCTTTGATGCTGCTTGTGCTCTAGATGTCTCAGTGTCTTCCAAGATCTCTCCCAAGATGTCTTGGTGTGTTGAAATGCCTTAGGAAGGCTTCTATTTATAGGAGATTGGAGGTGGGTGAGCAACACGCGACAGAGTCTGATTGGTGACGTGTATCACAGTCTGATTGGAGGAGCTTTAAGACTTTTTCTCCAAGACACGTGGCATCTTTTGATTGGCCGAAATGTCTTAATTTTCAAGGTGACACATGTTAGCACCCGATTGGACTACTTATGTCATTGCTTGCACGCGCCGAGCTGCTTATGTCATTGCTTACATGTACTGATGTGTGATTGGTTTTTGCATACTTTTTATGTCTATATTTTAACAACACTTGACAAATTTCTGTTGGTTTCTAAATAGTGATAGCAAAACCTAGTAGCAGTATGTGGCGCTCTGTAATTGGTCGTATTTTGTGGACTTGGTAGTATGATGTGTCAGCTTATGATAGGTTGAGAATTTTCTCTCTCCACACACACACACACACATATATATATATATATTTCATAATTCATTCTACAATTATCTCCACTATGATTTAAAAAGAGTGTAGTTATAGCTTTAGGAGCAAGTGAATATGGAGTTAAAGATGGAAGAACAGGAAGAGAGTGCAAGAGTTGGAAGTGAAAGCAGAAAAAGAGAGAGATTAATTGATGTATTGACACCATATATTCTCTGCATAATTGCCAATTTCTTCTTCGCTGGATTGATCATAGTCGTCAAGGTCTCTTTAGAGAAAGGCTTCAGTCGATATGTGCTAGTGCCCTATGGACAAGCTTTTGGAGCTCTAACTACTGGTGTTCTTGCACTTCTCTATGAAAGGTTTCCTTCCAATTTTTCCCTTCTTTTGGCGGTCATTTCTTATTATTATTGGCGCCAATCTTCTTCTTCTTCTTCGTTTTGTTTTTTTCTTTTAAAATATTTTCGTGCATGTCTTTATAACCTTGTTAGCTTCTTACAAATTCTGCGATTAACAACTTCCATGGATTCTGGCTCATTATATCACAGACGTGACACAAGAAAATAAATATGAAGCTCCTGGGTTTTGGCAAAGTATTTTGAATTTCTTGTTTTATATACATAAGATGAATTTATGAATGATAGTAAATAATATTCTTTTAACACAAAATTTGATACTCAAGTTATAAATATAGAAAATGTGTAGTGTACCATCGTGCACCTTTAGTATGAGCTTCACATCTATACCCTATAGAATGCACATAATATAAATTCTTTATATATAAATATAAATAAATATATATATTTATATATATATTAATGGGTCTAACATGCTGTGAGAAATTCGTTACGTGGAGTAGATACAAGAGGTAATTGTTGGCTTCATAAAAAAACTAATTCTTAGCCTTTATGCTTTATAAGTAGAAGATATGGAGTATAAGATACTATTTAAGAGACACCACTATGTGGAAGATAGGGGTATCTTTCCCACCCACTATAATGATGTTTATCCTTTATTATAGTGGGTAAGGATAGACACCATTATAGTGGGTGGGAAAGATAACAAATCTACATGCTTTTGGACTTTATATATATATATATATATATATGTATATAATTATTTTAATGTTTTCAAAATTTAATCTACAAAAATAAAAGTTGGCCCCCC